>CM068842.1:20654589-20809589 GCA_028554795.2 Sinohyriopsis cumingii | reverse complement strand
CCCTTGGAAAACATTCCCGTTCCACCACTCCCATAGTAGTCAATTCAATCATCAACATGGTAATCATAGCACCTCTCACATTCTTTAACACTGGACAAAAAGGAAAATTCAGAAACGCAAATATATTCTTTAATATCATTTGGCAGCCACCTAATAAAGTTAGCAGCCAATGACAAAGATGAATACTACTAATGGGAACATACATACATACATACATACATACATACATACATACATACATACGTACGTACGTACGTACACACATACATACATACATACATACATACATACATTGACATACATACATAAATACATACATGCAAACATACATATATACAGACAGACAGACAGACATGCAAGCATGCATGCATGCATGCAGACAGACAGACATATATGCATACAGACATATATACAGATAGACACGCACACGTACGTGCATGCGTGCGTGCGTGCGTACTTACATACATACATACATACGTAAATAAATATTTTACATACATGCCATCCCACTCATTTATCTGTACGATACCGCGCAAAACCATAACATGCCTTACATAGCATGAATTATCGAATGGGATAAAATATTATATATACAGTAGGAGTAAGTTTTTAATAAATAATTAAAATTACCCACGTATGCATATTTTACACTGGGTTCACATGTCCCAATTAGCAGAACGTGAACAATTTACAAGAGTGCTAATCTGCTTTTGAACTAGCTTCATATATGGTGCAGATTTACTCATCATGCAAATTTATAAACGGGTGGGATTTCAGTCACATAATGAACTCGAGACATGATCAAAGCTGATAAATTAGGACACGCATGTAAATATTGTTTTTAAGCGGGTATAATACCTGTTTCTGTGTTATTTTACTTTGAGATAATTATTTTCGTGTATATGACGCCATGCTCATTTTCTTTCAAAGAAATATATTTGTTTAAGCTTAATGAATACTAGTATTCCAAACAATGGAACAATAATAATGTATAGCTTTCTATTTCGTGTACAGAATTCCCAAAGCTGCGCCCTCTGGATCCATCACATCTACAATGTATCAAAAGAACAGCTCACGTAGTCTTTGGCTACTAGTCTTTTGCATATGTTTATTGTACCTGCAAATAGTGAGTGCACCGGCTGTGGAAGTCTCCACAATAGATCCTAGGACTACACCTGGTAACGAGACGGTGTATCCTTCGTCAACAATGACAAATTTTTCTGCAGCAAACATTGAACATATCACAACTAAAGCAAACCAAACGGCTACAAGCTTTTATGCACAAACGACATCATCCGTTAGCGAAGCACCATCTACCACATCGATGTCGATAAATGAATCTACTTCGGAGACAACGACAACCCTGGAAACATCATCCAGTACAGGGACAACTTCAACTACAGGGACAACTTCAACTATAGGGACAGCTACATCCACACAGTGCACCACAACAATGACCAAAAAGCTTAAGAAAGACTGCGTGATAGACGGTAAGAAAGTTACGTATCCTCTAAATAACGTATATGATTAGTTTCTGTATTTTGCATTGCTCTGCAGCTGTGAGGTTTAACTTGTATCCCTTTTCAGCTAGAGGTTAAAAGATTAGACAATTTTGAGCAAAATCTTTAATTGGTTCGTTCTTTATTTCATTGTTTTCTTTTTGTTTATATTGGAGTTTGCTTGTTCCATTTAAATTTACGTAGTATCACGTCCAAGGCGATTAAACAAAGTAACAAAAAATTCAATAAACCCAACAAGCCTTCTATAATCTAGTTTATAAATGTATTTCCCTAAGATACAAAGTCAAACGTAGTTAAACAATTAAAATACCTTACAGTATGGTATGAACTCCTAACATTTCCTAAATGTACTATGGAAACTCACCAAACGCTTTCTGAACGAAAGTTCTAATGTGCTTATATGAAAGCACTTCATTAGAATATCACTGTTCTAATATCCAAATGGTTTTAAGGTAAATCCAATGAAAGAAAACGTCAAGAATTTACTTGAACATTTCAGGGTAATGTAATGAAATTAATAAATATCAAAGTCATTAAGTGATTTCCCGGTAACCCAGTACGGTCCTGTATGTTTAGAATAAAGAGTTCGGCTATGCATTTTAAAAGATAAAATTATAAATAAATCTAGTTTCCTCTCTTAGCCCTCTCAAGGCTGGTACAACATTGAATAAGAACGCTGCGAATCTAATTCATTTATATAAACACTACATGCAAAGCAGATAAACAACTCGAAATCAATCGAATTTGATTACAGGGATATTTTTTAATTATTATATATTGCGGTGAGCCTTTTTGGTTTTTTTAAAATACTTTAACCAATCACCAGCTAAGTCAGTCATGACAACTCTACAGTACCAATGCATACCCTAACTCATGTGATGTTTTTCTGACTTCTATTCAACATTTATGGGCTATTTAGACCGAAATATAACGTTGACGTGAACTTGGCAGGTCGACCTGATTTATGAAGGGAATAATTCAACGTATTGTACATGCTCCCAACACACGTTACGTGACCTCACATATGAAGTGGATTCTACACTGTTAGAATGCAAATCATAAGAATAGTGTAATTAACACAAATGACTCAAATACAAAATATATATATATATATATATATATATATATATATATATATATATATATATATATATATATATATATATATATATATATATATATATATATATATATATATATATATATATATATATATATATATATATATATATATATATATATATGTATATCAGTAACATCAGTTTCTTCATTTTTATATATGTAAGTTCATAATAATAATAATAATAAGGACTTTGTATAGCGCCTAATCTTTAGAAGCTCTAAGCGCTTTACAACTTTAGACAACACCTATAAGATAAGAAACATAATAATTTTATTACAAAAACAAACAACATGAAATTAGAAAAACATTTAAAAAAATAAAAAACACGCTGAGAATATTTCAGGTTGGAAACATTATTAGGTCTAAGTTCAGTGGGCAATTCATTCCCCGTTGCTGGGCCCTGGTATGCAAAAGAACGCTGTCATAACAATTCAGGTGCCTATTTTTTCCTATATTTGGAAGACGAATTTTGTAACATTTCAGCTTAAAGGAATACCCGTTTTTAGATATTTACTTGCAAAATAAGTCAACTTTTCAGGCGTAAATTCACAAAGCAGTTCGTTCAGAGAGCAAATGGAGTAAGCTTACAAAAACATAAAACATTATATACAACAATAGTATAAAATACTTATCATATTAAATATATAAAATAAAAAACGTTCTTAAAGGAAGCGTTTCCTATCGCTTTATTTATGTTGTGCCATAGTCAGCGAAATAGACTCCAACATTTTAAAACACTGTTTGAATTATATTCCGCGAAACACGTGTTATATAGCTGTATTTTGTGACATATCGAATGCGATGCCAGAACGCTGTTGCACATATGAGATCAGTCATATCGCTACGATGTCTTCAGTGTGACAGTTTATAGAAATGTCTAGTATTATGGCATCGTGCCGCAGACATGTTGCATGATGTCCCACCCAGTCACATTATCCTGACACCAGGCCAACAAGTCCTAACACTAACCTCGTAATGCTGAGCGCCAAACGAGGCAGGTGTTAGTACCATTTTTAAAAATAGTCTTTGGCATGACTCGGCCGGGGATCGATTCCACGACCTACTGCATCCGATGTTGATGCTCTAACCACTAGGCCACTGGTGCGGTACAGATAGGGGGCGACTTCCGAAGACGGTGAAATATATCATAAGACATGATTAGAAAGTATTTACAGGTTACTGCATTTGTATGGGAAAATATGAACGTGTTTTTCGGATGGAAATAATGCACGACGTTGGGAGTACAGTATATCCATCCGACAAAAACGAGTTCATATTTCCCCATACAAATGCAGTTACCTTTTAATTATATGCTCATTTTCTTATTCAACCCAAGGCTTAATTATATTTTCAAAAATACACTACAAGAAACGAACTAACTAAATGTATTCTATATTCCAAACTAAATATACAAACGCAGATTCTTCAATACACATGAACATTATTCATTACGCATATAACTCCGCCTAGATAAATTTGAACTTAGTCGCACTCTAGCCATAACTTTCGAATGAAAATGCCGTTTCTGTCTACTTAAAATCGCACTTTGGAGTCATATTGTGAATTAATGAGGGTTTTTTTTTGCAACAGCTTTTCCATTTGATCTGGAATGATCAGATTTTGGTATTTTTGTTGATTCTACTGATTATGAACTGGATGTATCTGTGCCAATTCTACATGAAGTACATTTGATTTCAACAGCGTGTTGACATCTGCAGGTGTGTTTCTGTTTTGTCATTGAATGTTTGAAATCATACTGTGGGGAAAATATGAAGTCTTTCAATTGCAAGTATCAAAAGGACGCTATGGAATATCATGTTTATTTATTTTGAGTGCAGTAAGTAGGATGTAATTTCACTTCGAATATAGTCGAAATTACGGTACAATTTCGAAATATGTAATCAAGCTTGAAAACCAATGACATAGCTCATGTAATGCGGATTTGCAGAACTAAGAAAGTACATTTTTAGGAAATTAAGACTGTAAATTGTAAGCATATTTTTTTATTCTTATTACCAGCTAAAGAAGACAGTTCATGCCTTGTGACTTACATGTTGTTTTTTTTTTTGTTTTTTTTTTTAAGCCCCCTCTTTGGCGTCCATAGCTAGCCTAAATGCAAAACATTGTATCAAACAAGTTAACGCGGAATGTGGCAAAGCAGCTCGTATGTAGCAGTCCACGAAACAACTGAGCGTATAATATTTTACAGTTTTACACCTACTTATTCCTATATAGAATCGATAACACTGAAATCATACAAGAACCTAATATTTCTATCACGCTCACAGAATTATTAAGCCACCCGTGTCCAGGATAGTTCAACACTTAAAACAAAGTCTGTTTTCTCTGGAGCTAACACTCGAAGGTATAATTTGACATAAAGATTTGTACCAAGGTCTACCAAACCAGTAAACATTATTTCATAGAAATTGATATTCATTAGTGCAGCTCTACTATCGCGCTCTTTGAAATCTTATTAAGCTAGAGATTATAACATGATTTTACTGCGACACCAAAATTCATCAACCCTCAATGCTTGAACGGAATCATCACTAGCTGCGTAGTTTTGATTTAAGCGCAGCAAAAAGAATACCTAATGTTGAATAGACTACCCAAGTTTCCCAGCTTGTGCGCACACACTTACAAGAGGAATGAATATATATATATATATATATATATATATATATATATATATATATATATATATATATATATATATATATATATATATATATATATATATATATATTCCGTACCACACAAATTATTAATTAAAGATACACACATAAACTGACTGTTGTTGCCGTTTGCGTCATTTACTTATTATTACAGCTTTTCTGCGCACACATACTGCAATCAGTCATATCCCTTGTTTGTGTATATCTGGTGTATGTTTCCTTTATTCAGCTATTAAATGAGTGTTCCCGTGCGTTTGTCATATTTTTCTTCTTCAATAGTTCTCGATTAAATTCGTCGAACGGTTTTAGTTTTTTCCTCGCCAAGGACACCAAGGCTAGCCAAAGATAGAATGTATTCCACGAGTATCATAAATTTCATTTTAAAAGAGGAACTCGTGAAAGATTATATATCGTTTTAAACAATATCCAACCCAATGCGATTGGAACACAAACCTATTAGTCAATATTAAACGGAACAAAACTTTCAATGACCGTGTCTAAATTATGTATAAATATTAAACTGTGATGATGTAATCAATATCTTTTTTGTGTCCTTTGTATTACAGATGCTAATTTTTTGAATCAACTTCGAAAGGAACTTATAAATGATGAAGGATACAAAACGAAAATTTATAAAGACTCCGAAGGAAACCCTACGTTTGGAATTGGCCACAAAATCACGCCAGATGACCCAGAATACGGTAAGCCGTTGGGAACAAAGATCTCCAAGGAGAGGATCGAGAAAGCGTTCAAAGCCGACGTGAAGGCGGCTATAGAGAGTTGCTATCAACTTTTCAAGGATTTCCAGAATCTACCCAAAGAAGTCCAGCTGATCATCTTGAACATGAGGTTCAATCTAGGTCACGAGGGATTGGAGAAATTCAGGAAGTTTCGAGAGGCTGTTAATAATCGAGACTGGGATAAAGCTGCGGATGAAATGGTAGACAGTAAATGGTACAAACAAGAACCTAACAGAGCAAAAAGGCTCGTGGAAAGAATGAGGAAAGTAGAGAAAAAGTGTTGATAAGTGCATTTTCTTTTGAATTTGTTAGGTTTCGTTTTTCACGAGCTGTCAGAATGTAATCAGCTTAACTGTACTAAATATATGGTTGCATATTCAATGCTTATAATTTATATATATATATATATATATATATATATATACTTAAATCATAACTGAAATACAGAACATTACTTTGAAACTTTATAACTGATATAATAAATTATAGTATATATTAAAAAATTCAGTACTTGATTTGCACTTCGATATATTTCAAACATGATTATTTAATCTTTATAATTCCTATTTTGCAATCTTCTGTCTTCAAGTCAACGATTTCGATAATTAACTTAATTTACGCAGAAAACAGATTTCTTTCATCATCCTCTCCACTTGTCGTTAATATATCGTGCCCTATCGATCCACTTCGATCATCGTGGATATAAAACTAAGTGTATCAACGAAGCTTTTGTAGATACGATGATCTAATCCGGGCATGATAACATAACAAGAGTGCATGAGAGTCACAATTATTTTTTACTGAGGAAATATATTCCACATAGTTAACAATAATTGTGCTTGTTTCTACCTATACCAATACTTCAGAAACAAAAGTAATATTGAGATCCGCTGCTCTTTATGATGATGTAATTAAGTAAAAGCTGAATAAAGCATCTTGTCAAGGCGATATGCAATGAATGATAAAAAGAGTGGTCACAAAGCATGCAAAATGTACTTCAGTAACGGACCCGAGTTTCTCATATATGTGGTGCTAAACGTCTCTTTGGGTATCTAGTCTGAATTTGAAACTTTTGATGTTTAGTTATGACAACAGTATGAGCTTTGTCATATAGTGGGACGTTCGTAGGTGTTATTATTTTGTTATGAATAGTTTATGCAGAACAAGCTTCACATAAAGTTCACTTTATATCGACTGATAAATGAAATTTGTCCCCGTCATTTACTAATGTGTGCAAATCTTTTGACAAGTATTAAACGATAGTTGAGAGTCAGTGTCATGGAAGCAAATTATATTATTTTCATAAAACTTGGATGTAATTTGAAATCAATTTTTATATACTCATCGGAACCAAATATTTGCAGATCATCAAGACAGAAAATAATCGTAAACGTTATATAATAATTCCAAAAATTAGTGTGTTCTGAATGAATTCTCGGTCTAGAATGTGTTGATGTGCCACTAGTTTAGAATGTGCTAATGCACCAATAGTCTTGATGCATCACAACTGCATTGTCAAGAACTCCTTTGAATACATTCACAGTAATCCCAGAATAACAGTTTAGTCCAGAATCAATGATCACTTTGAAATTCCAATAAATAATCCAGACCAATGTTTCCTCTCAAAGTGTATCGAAGCACAACATTAAACACATATGGTGACAAATACTAAAACAAGATTATAGCACATAAGAATGAGGCAAATGTCCACGTTGTCGTCCATTTATATGCTATATCTCTATACATCGCAATATTATTTTACTCGATCTATGTCGCAATACTTCATGCGTGACTGGTGTCACGGTAATTCATGTCGCAACAGAACCCACCTGACTGAATTATCTAATGGGAAATCACCCCAAACGTTACACAGTTTCAGCGTTACGGTTAACTTTAAAACTAGTAAACATGTATTATAACTCGTATGCAATATACAGTCATGCACTAAACGTAGAAATACAGTATTGATATACATATGTCAAAAACATTTAGTAAGCAAGGATAAAAGAAAATTCTTCATATCCAAAATCGATGATTATTGCTTTTATTATGTTAGAGCGATGAAAATGGTTTTTTTATGTATGATTTCACTACAATAAACAAATTCATGACGGGGACAGGTGTAGTGTGCATCTGATTATAAACACAAAACTGCCAAGGTGATACGAAGGATGACGTAACGTTGCATGAAACTAGTGGCAGTCTCATGAAAGACGTGCATGATTTATCGCAGATGAATAAGAACTTTCCTTGACGTAACAAACATGGGCTGGCCAAACTCTTTCAATTTAAGACATAAAATGACGTAACGAACTTTGACAATGAAATATAGAAATGCGTTATCGAAGGAATGTACAATCTGAGTTGTTCGGAAATTATGTTTTTGAGGATAAAAACCTTACAAGGAAATGGATCTAATTTTTTAGTTCATACGATCACAATATTTTTAACATCAGAATTAATAATGTAATACTTATTTCGTACTTTGTGAAACGTATTTTATTGGATAACGTAAATGTAATGCTAAGGAATCAGATCCTAGGATGTGAGTTTGGATATCAATCATAAAGTGGGTGCTGGATATGAAGGCCTATCTTTGAACAGTAAAGAAAACATGAGTGCAGGATGAAGGGGGGGGGAATCTAATGCATTGATGTGTGTATTTTATTGCGTGTGTGTGTGTGTGTGTGCGTTGGATTGTAGATGCAAAATTTAACATTATCATTCTAGTTTGACCTCATTACCTTTTTCAACCCTATAAACAGGTTTAACCTTATGAAAATTTTAGACTACATAATACAATCCATAAGTTCAATATATGGACAATTTCATCAAAAGATTTCCCGCATAACTCCAAAGTGCCTTTCTCATGTTAGCCAATTTCGTTAATTTCCATATACCCTTATAAAACTACTGTTACACAATTATAGCAACAGCGCAGGAAAAATGAAACCTAAACAAAATATTTATTTCATGTCAGGGAATCGTAAAATATGATCATATCGACCTACTACTGAAATGCGAGAATATGTTTTTTGAAGCAAAATCAGCAATTGTCAGGATTTGAGATCGGATATCACTTTCATAGCATGATACAAAGTTATGTAGTCATGAACTAAATGCAACAACTTTAAATGTGATTATAGGTCACAGTTACCATTGTTGTATGAGCGGTATGGGTATAGCAATAAGATATATATATATACACTCATCTGGTCTAAGGATTTAAGCATGCATAGCTAAAACATAGACTTCAAAGAAAGTCGGTGAAAGGTGAAAGATGGGTCACAAAAACATATTTGTAAGATGAATTTGTAGCAACACCCCGATGCATCCTCTTGCAGTTTCATGATTGCTGGTTAAAGCGTGTTATAATGAACGATATATATATAAAAGCCAATGTGGTCATGAACTAAATTTAATAATTTACAATTATTCATTATTCATTGAGTTGTATCTTAAATGACCTTATTTTGATTTATAAGGTGGTACAAAGAGAACTCCATACAATCGTCAAATTTGATCATTCTTGCATAAACATGGCAATAGATTCAATCAAAGAGAATGGAGCGTGAAATATGGGTCACGGCGACTAATTTATGACGAAGGTTTCGTTTCATGATGCATCAAGATACATGCCTTCGCTATGTTTAGTCGTTCATAGTATAACAGCATACTGTGAAGCCCACTTCGATGTTCATGGTATAACAACATGGTACGAAGCCCACTCAAAACTGATTCCTATGACTTATAAAGAATATTTGACATTCATTACGGGTGTACATATGTATATGCTTCTATCTGCGTGGATGCTTACAACGACAGGACAACAGTTTACCTCTTGTACGAAGAGGTGAAAGGTCTCACAATATTCAAGGCAGTAGGCTTCTTTGACATATTATGAACATACATTTTGTGACTTTCTGTGGCATGAAACAATCATAATCATAAAATCGTATTCCTGTTGAAAATAACCTCTACTCGCTCTCCCACCTCGATATAGTTTACCTCATCACGTTTCACATGTTAGAAATCTACCAAAGCACCACAAGATATATATCAAAGTATCAAGTGATAAAATGTTATTTTTAAACTATAAATCATTTATTGTTAACTGTCCATGACCTATAACTTGAGACGGGACATTTAATTTTGTATTGGTGGTGGTTGTGTGTGTGTGTGTGTGTGTGTGTGTGTGTCTGTGTGTGAGAGAGAGAGAGAGAGAGAAATTTGCTTTCTTCAAAATATTTTTAGACACCACTTCAATCGAAATTGAAATAGTCGGTCCATTATATATGTACCATTAATTCTGTCACTTTCAGTCAGCTTTGTTTATCATCAATACTTCGATGAGAAGTGACACTTAATGCAGATACAAAAATGTCTACATTAAAGTTCAAATAAAAAAATATTTCCCTGTTCCAACGAAACTATGCTAAATATTGTAATCCGGATACTGCAAGTTGGCAAATATACAGTCAAGGTATGTACAGTTACGGTAAACAATCGACCGCAAAATATAACTAGTAATGATTAGGGAAACCGCATTCGATGCCTAATTGAATTACCTCCCTTAAAATGTATTTTGTAATATTAATACATCAATGTGCAAAACGATGGATGCAAATTGCAATGATACTATTCTAAAGTAATCTCTAATAATCTCTAATAATAATCTAAAGTAACCTCTAAAAACAACAACAAGTATTTATTAATACATTACGACTGAATATATTATGAATAAACTGCAAGAGAAAGATTTTAAGTCACTAGCTTGCTGATTTCAGTATATTTGCGAAGATTTGATTTTGCAAACATATTTTGATTTAATGAGATTTTCCTGTCGTTTTTTTCCTACATCCAAAGGGATATCTTGGTGGGGGGAATTGTTCTTTGGTGTCAAACAGTTTATAATTTATTTTACTAAA
Organism: Sinohyriopsis cumingii; assembly: GCA_028554795.2. Lineage (NCBI taxonomy): Eukaryota > Metazoa > Mollusca > Bivalvia > Unionida > Unionidae > Sinohyriopsis > Sinohyriopsis cumingii. The sequence goes on along the minus strand of CM068842.1, from coordinate 20,798,600 downwards.
AACCCTATACTAATCGAATCAGATGTATTTTTATTGTTTTGGGTTATTGTTTTTGTTGTTGATTTGCTTTTTATCTGAATTTTCAATCACATTGCGCACAAAAATCAACCGTTATACTCCAAACGGTTCGTGGACCAACTGACGATGTAGTTCTCTGCTTGATGTTTTCCCAAACCGTGTAGAAGAGACATTCAGCTTTGCTTTATTTTCTAGGAAATTAGTTTTCAACAATTTCCGTGCAAATAGAATGATTGTCGCCATGTAAGAAATTTCTTTTCATGGCCATGTTCCATGTGCAACGTCTACATCCCCATTACTCACTGTCACTCGTACTTTCCTCTTCAACACATTTATGGCCATTTCTTCTCTTTCCTTCAAAGCCTAATTTTCAATATCGTTAACTCCGCATATCAAAACAGTTTGAGTGATGGAATATTGATCGACCTCTTACAATGTTTCTTTTTTAATATCCGCGTTTGGTTGTTTGCTTGTTGTTCTTGTATCTTCTTCGAGATTTCCTTGTTTTGATTTGCCAGCATTTCCATTTGTTTCCTCATCTTGTCTTTTGCAATTTGTCTTCAAATAATTATCAACTCAGCTGGTTTACTTTTTCATTGTTCAGTTCAATTTCTGAAACGATTCTTTTATTGAAATTTCTTCTTGACTCCTTTCAATGACCGTTTCAGGTCTTCCTTGATCAAGTTATATCTAGTTCTCTAGTCAGATAATGTACTTCCTAATTGAATCTAATCTTACAGATGAAACCATTCCGATCTTTATTTCTCATATATGTTATGTACTTATTCAGATTGTAGCAGTGATCTAAGAATGACGATTTGACATCTGTATACTACTCTCTACGTGATTTTTTTTCAAGATCCCTTTGTCTTCATTCTCTGCAAAGTACATTCCTTAGATATCAAAGTAGCTTACGTAGATATCAAAGTACCTTCCTTGGATATCAAAGTACCTTCCTCAGATATCAAAGTAACTTCCCTGGACATCAAAGTACATTCCTTGGATATCAAAGTACCTTCCTTAGATATCAAATTACCTTCCTTGGATATCAAAGTACCTTCCTAAGATATCAAAGTACCTTCCCTAGACATCAAAGTACCTTCCTTGAATATCAAAGTACCTTCCTTAGATATCAAAGTACCTTCCTTTGATATCAAAGTATCTTAGATATAAAAGTACCTTAGATATAAAAATATCTTCCTTTGATATCAAAGTACCTTCCTTCGATATCAATGTACCTTCCTTGGATATCACAGTACCTTCCTTAGATATCCATGTACCTTCCTTTGATATAAAAGTACCTCCTTAGATATCCAAGTACCTTCCTTGGATATCAAGTACCTTCCTTAGATATCAAAGTACCTTCCATTGATATCAAAGTACCTTCTGTAGATATCAAAGTACCTTCTTTAGATATCAAAGTACCTTCCTTGGATATCACAGTACCTTCCTTGGATATCAAAGTAACTTACTTGGATATCAAAGTACCTTCCTTAGATATCAAAGTACTTTCCTTAGATATCAAAATACCTTCGTTATATATCAAAGTATCTTCTTTGGATATCAAAGTACCTTCCTTGGATATCACAGTACCTTCCTTAGACATGAATATACCTTCCAATGATATCAAAGTACCTTCCTTAGATATCAAAGTACTTTCCTTGGATATCAAAGTAACTTACTTGGATGTCAAAGTAACTTCCTTAGATATCAAAGTATTTTCCTTATATATCAAAGTACCTTCCTTAGATATCAAAGTACCTTCCTTGGATATCAAAGTACCTTTCTTGGATATTAAGGTACCTTCTTTAGATATCAAAGTATCTTCGTTAGATATCAAAATACCTTCCTTAGATATCTAAGTACCTTCCTTAGATATCACAGTATCTTCATTGGATATTATATTAATTGCAATTATAATTATGTGGACCAAAAAAAGTCAAATGTAATCATCTCAAGTAATTATCTAATAAAAGGCCTTTAACATTAATAAATTCCTTACATCTGCAAAAGTAAACAAAATACACACTGTACCTTCACCTCAATGTCCCAGTAAAAATTCATACATGTATATATGTGTGTGTGCGTGAGAGAGAGAGGTATGTTATCTGCAACCGAAAGATGGATTCGGTCGCCCCAAGAGAGAGTTTGAAATGAAATAGAACGATAACGATAATAACTGTTACATTGAAACATAACAAAAATTGTTTTGAATCAGAAAACCACTCGAGCAGATAGGGTCATATCTGAGAAACAAACACAAAATAGATATACAAGTATGGAATCAGTTTGGATACTATTGCGACGATTAGCATGATATACATGTATGGAATCAATTAGGATACTATTGCGAGGATTAGCACATTCTCGCAGAAAATATTAAATATTTGATGCACTGTAAATTCACATAAGTATAATTTGATGAATTTAACAAATTTTAGACGAGTGGAAGAAATATTTAACTTGTTTAATATAAAAGTGGAAATCTAACATTCAGAAGACAATACGTATTAGCTTACAGGTTATCAATAGGATGCAAGTGTAGCCAAAGTTAGTTGTGTTACAAAAGCCCATTCAAGAGAATACAATTATTGATATGTCAAATAGCATCAACATTTCCTGCAATGTTTAAGAAATGATATTGATATGCAGGTTCAATTTAATGATCGTAACATTGAAATAACCGGCATCAACCCTATAAGACACGAGGGCAAAAGCGGGCAGTGTGAAGAATGAATAGATGATAAATGGCCAGTTGCAATGATTTGATGAAAACAAATATGATTAACGAACAATCGAGTTCGATTGAAAAAAGCAAATGTCATTCGGTATATGGAGCAGCTGTATTTGAGTAAAATGTTTATCTTCTTTTAGACCATTCCTATATTATAAAGGATTCAAGAGACCAAATTACTGGAAAAAGAATTTGCTTGAAGTGTTGTTTGGGTTGGCATGTTGATAACGCCTAAAAGTTGTAAAGAATTAGGCACTCTTTAGATGTTTTGATAAGGTTTTAAATGACTTACAGTCGATACGGTGTAGCCTCAAGTAAGTTCGAGTTTCTAGACATTTTAACTTAGACTCAGATTGTCTTGATGCTTGCGCGAATAGCAATCAAAGACTAGGGACACAATTTAACTAAACAAAAAGAACCAAGACACTGAAATTAAAGAATGGTTAAATGCACAGCTTTCGTGCGTGTTACAAACTGAAGCAAGTAAACGGTTCCCTACAGAAGATTGTATGATCTACAGATTATGTTGACATACATGCATTATGACAAATATAGCGATATATAAAATAACGTCTTGGCAGTGATAGACGTTTACTCTAACTAATCCCGAAGGCGAGAATGTACAAACGAAGACACGGAGATGATATGAATGATCCTTTCAGAGAATTCTTCAGACTGTAAAACTTTGGAAATATACATTTTGATTAAGAATATGAGTTTCGCTGATAAAGATAAAATATCTAATACTTTCCAATTTATTCACAAAAGCATATTCAGTGTAAAGGTTTAGCAGAGCCTTAAACCTACAAGTTGGACTTATCCTAAACGCAGCTAAGCCAAACAAGGCATATGATATCACTCATCACAGATCAATATGCATCACTCCAGTTGATGAGACTGAACAGACGTTTTGCATATTTCTTAAGAAACTCTTCATGTGGCGTTCTATAAAATGTACCATAATAAATGTGGCCAGATACTTCATCACCAGAATACGCTGCGCCCGCAAAGCATGTGTACGGTACACTTTTTATTTTGTTATCTACTATTGCAAATAATCTTCCATCGTCTATAGGAGCTACATCCAGAACATTACTATCGTATTAGTCATAGTCTTTGTAGTAATATCATACTTAGCTTCTACAAGTGAGCCAACGTGTCTAAATGGATTATTATGTCACGGTGCTCTTTTCATGCCATTTTCATACAACATCTTTCACAGGTTAGGTCGACACATGTAATATGAACTCCATGTTTGCTCGTTTGCTCTTGCGTGAAAACACATTTATAAGACGAGATGCATGTTTATATATTATGTTTATGATCTGAACATACATACATACATACATACATACATACATACATACATACATACATACTGGCATTGGAAAGGATGGACTGAATCCAAATAAAATATGGTCAAAATAAGTACTACCTGCTATGACATATGGATGCGAATTATGGTCCAACTTGAGCCAGTCACAGGTATATGATCTAGAAGTATGTCAAAGAAACGCTGCAAGAAGAATTATAGATCTTGATTAGCGCTCATCTACAGAAGCAACAATTAGCAGTCTTGGACTTTGATCAGTCGAGGGATATGTAGATAAAATCAAATTAGGTTTCTTCAATAAAATCTGCAGAGCTAATGGTTCACTAGCATAAAAAATTATATTCAACTTAACAATTCTTGACTTCCTGATACACGAGAGCGAGATCGTTGGTTTTGTTAAAGCTATATATCGTGTTCTTTTGAAATACCAGCTTGGCGGGTTTTTTTTTTCTCATTTATACGTGAACAGCCTATATTCTGTCCCGAAACCAATCTGGAGGAGGAATACTGAAACGGCAGTTCACTGCTGCGAAGAATCATTGTGGAGATCTGAGCTTGAAATGAAACCTGAACTTTTACATTATGCAAGTGTCCCTACTAATCTTCAACCACTTGCTGTCTCGAACCTTGGTAAATGCTTTCTAATAAAACTTGGACTTTCGCTAACATTGCCTATTTAACTATGTGTTCAGTTTCAACAGAGAATGAAAATAACTGTAAACTCTGCAATAGATTGACTACAGACAGATTCAAGCATATGCTAATATACTGCCAAGCCCTAAACGACGAACGTAATACTATGTTTGAAAACATAATAGATGCAATAGACATTCTAGGCTTGCACTGGCTTTTATGTCAGGACAATGACTCATTATTTCATATCCTTTTGGGGAAGAGAGTGGACATCTTTGATTCTATGGATGATCAATCATGGCAGGCATTCATGTGTGTGGCGGCGGAAGGAATATACACACCGTACAGAAGAACAAATGAACTTGAAACTGATATCTGATATTATGCTTGTTCAGTAAATTGGGGAAATTTATCTTATAAATTATTTACAGGTGTTCTAAGCGAGAGCCAATGTGATAATCCATTTAAATCCTTCCAGTCGAATGTAGATAATTCCGTTTTTTTTCCTGTCTTAATCTCTGTTCCTTATATATCTCGTTTGCAATGATTTCTCACTCGTGTTAGATATTGCGTTTTTTTCTTCTCTTATAGATTTATATATTACATGTTTAGTGTACTGTAAATCCATTAATGTCAAGCTATGTTCCTATCTCTGTTTTGTACTAATGAAACATTAACTGAATGAAATCTCATCTGAAGAGTAAATAAAGAAAGTCATACATACATACATACATACATACATACATACATACATACATACATACATACATACCAATAAACACATTGACATGCCTTTAGAATGAGGATATAGGACTCATCAAAGTGTGTCATATTAACTAACTTTTGTGAAGAGGACGTAACCTACAACAAGTTGCATCCATTCACTAAGTTTCATCAATCTTGATATAGCAAGATGCATACATTCTGCGAAAGACTTAGATAGACGTTAAAACAAAATTTAATCTTTAATATACAACTCCATGTGTGTTTGGGTTTTAAACGTAGCTTTAACAATTTTAATCATATTTATACAATGTCTGCAGTGTGCTAATTGATAATGATGTCTAGCAATGGCGCATCATTCCGCAGACTTGTAGCTTCGGGTCCCACCTAGTCACATTATCCTGACACCATGCCAACCAGTTCTAACATTAACCTCTTAATGCTGAGAGCCCAACGAGGCGGCTGCTAGTACAATTTTTATGTCTTTGGTACAACTTGGCCTGGGTTCGAACCCACGACCTCTCGGATCCGAGGCAGACGCTCAAACCCCTCAGGCAACCGGAGCAGTAATGTATACATTAATCCCCACAGTCCCACCCACAGGGAGTTGCTCCTTTGAACCTCATTCAAAACTGTTGACAACTACAAAGGAAGCAAATACAGTTTATTCAGTGATGGTTTATAAATGTTTTAAATGTTAGTACAATATCTCCTCGTGGAGGTGATTTAAAAATGAAACGGGTATCATTGTCATTTATTCGGCAATAAAACTGCATATGTGTCGTCTTGTCATACTTTATTTGTGAAAGCATGTTCATATTTAACATTATTCGACCTCTCCGGTGGCCTAGTGGTTAGAGCGTCTGCCATGGATGCCGTAGGTCGCGGGTTCGAACCCCAGCCTCATCAATATTATGATAATGTTACTAAAAGCTGCCTCGCTTTGCACCAAGCATTAAGAGGTTAGTTTTAGGACTACATTCAAATCACAGACACACACACTCAACATTATTCATTTTGTACTAATGCCAGATCACCTACGCAAAACATAACTTCGTCTGAAATTTCGCATCCCTTTCCTAACATGTCTATATTTCGATCACGTTGCATAATTTCAGAACAAACGCATTAAATGTTTTAGAAGTAACAGGAGGGAGAAGGCGAATGGGAACAAGCAAATATCTGGTATAATTTATTTCAATTTTCAATTTCGGCAAAAAGTATTTCTCTGATACATTTATAGCATAGTACAGAAACTGATGGTACTTCGTCAATAACATCCTCTGATATTTATGTCATTTATTTCTGAATTTTAATTTATATTAATAATTCATGTCGTATTAATAATCCCTGAAAATCAAATATCAAAAATCTCTATATATTCATAATGCGGCATGTGTCAGGTATTTGCTTCATCTATAATGCGTGGTACGACCCTATGGTCTTAAAACAAGCAAAAGAAAAGGGTGAGAAGTTAAACATTTTGAAAAATTTAACAAATATTTTATTTCCCTAGAACAAAGTGTACATGTTTAAAAGGTACTTACGGTATTGCGAATTAAATCCAAAATAATCCTTGAATTACAAACATAAAAACCAATGATGAAAAGTCTGAATAAACTTAAAAATGGAAATCCAAATTAAATCTAGTGCTGAATGTGTTGATATGCCTGTAGCGGTTGGTGTAGTGGTAATGTGTTGTCTTTTCTTGAATCACAATAATATAATCCTATAATGTATCCTTATTTGAATTGTCATTATTAATTCAAGTCTCTATTTCCAAGAATGTTATTTGTGATGAGCACCTTCTATTTCCAATGAATAAATAATTTGAAAATAATTTGAATAAATACAAATTCTAACCCAGTGAACTACTCGCCATACACAGCAATAATATAATTGATTCTACCACGATCTTAAAACACGAATGAATATTTTCTAGAAGAAAAAAAACAGATTTTATAGTCCTCTCCTTGAACTCAGGTCACATTGCAACATATATGAAATCTTAGTTATAGCTGGAATTCTGTTACTAAAATGATAATATAAAATGTAGTAAACTACAGGCAGGCCCGATACTTTATGTGGAATTTCCAAAGTTCTAGACCCAAATTGAGATAAGCATGTTTACAAAATCAAAATCAAAGATTCAGGTCAGGCTGAAAATGACCTTCATTTTGAACAAAGTCAAGTCTAACATAAAGCTTTCCATAGTATATAATGGATAAATAAATAAATAGATTAATAAATTAAAATATATATAACAGGTATATGTATTCTTCTTTTGTTTGCGGAAATTCTTTGTGACTGAATGTTCAATGTATCCTTTCGATATGACAAGAGGAAAATATGCTAGTTCATTCTTTGTTTTTAATCCTCTGGTCTTCTAAATATATTCAACTTTGCACGTGTCTTTGGATTTCCGTATGTGAATTTGTGGATGAATGAATGGATATATATATATATATATATATATATATATATATATATATATATATATATATATATATATATATATATATATATATATGTGTGTGTGTGTGTGTGTGTGTGTGTATGTGTGTGTGACTTTGAATGTGTATATGTGTGTGCTTGTGTGTATTTCTACCTCCTATTCTTAAATCATACCCACCCAATGTATTCTTTCTTTGAACCTTACAGATTCTAATCTACTACATTACCTAAAAGTACTTGTCTGATATGTACAACCTCTCCAAAACAGATAAAAGAGCAGGTCCTTATGTGTGTGTATATATATATATATATATATATATATATATATATATATATATATATATATATATATATATATATATATATATATATATATATACATGTGTGTGTGTGTGTGTGTGTGCTTGAGTGTATCTCTACCTCTTGTTCTCAAATCATACCAACCCAGATGTTCTCTCACTTTGAGCCATACAGATTCTAAACTACGATGTTATCTAAAATTACTTGTCTAATATGAAAAACTATCTCCAACACAGGAGAGCAGGTCCTTGTAAAGAGTGGAGGGTGTCTATTTTGAAATTCCAGCGGTCTCGTTTATAGTCATTCTTTATGTACTAGTTGTGACGTAACTAACCAAAATAATGATCCATTATTTTTTATCTGTTTTCTTCATTGTTCACTTTAATATAGATTCATGTGAGCTGTCGTTGTTACCATCATTTAGCTTTGATTAAATGCCGATCTATTTTATGATTTAAATTTGAATGCAATGCACACACAAACGCTCACGCACACACATACAGACATATATGTATGGAGTGTAATGGATTAAATAGTGACTATCTATATAATTACTGGGGTACATATGAATGTACGACTATCGAAACATATTGCACACATAATTATCATTAGGTCGGATTGACAGATGTTCATATAATTGTAAAAATATCTTTATTGCTAAATAGTGTATATTTATTTTTACATTATCTTTTAATTCTACTTTTAATCTCAAACTAAGTTTAAGAGATCATGAAATGTGAACAAAACTAGTTTGAACACGTCGATACAGTTCTTTATCCTGTGCCGGGCTTCGTCGTATCAAGTACAAAAACGAAGAAAGAATAACAAATTTGCGAAAATAGCTGTTCCTTTAATTAAACGTGATAACATCAAATTAAATCTGTTGTTTTAACTTCACTACGCCTTGATTTATGGAGAGTAATAAAATATGATCTTAACAGACAATGACACGGGAACATTGATATTTGTTTACCAACCATATTGCGACTTAACGTATGTGATGACCTTATTCTGTCAAAAATCATAAAACGCCTCGGTCATAAAAACCGGTGTAAGGTTTTATTTTCTGCATACAGAGTTTAGATGTAAAGCAGACTCTTTGGGTTCAGGTAAGGTTTGTTTATTTTCTTCAGTTTTAAATCATGCCCATTGAAAACGAAAATATGATAACAAAACAGATTCGAAGCTAAGTCTAAAACTGATCATTACAATAAATAGGCGAGATACAACTATAGACAAACAGGCAGACCCACAGGTAAACCTGTTTTATTATGATTATTTTATTTTATATGTTTATTTTCCACTTATATATTTCTTTTCTCAAACCGAAACACTCCAAGAAAAGTATATTTATGTCCGCTCGTTCCCGACATATATGTTGTACCTGACACACATCAGATGATTTTAAGACGATGGACCAAGAGGTACTAGAAAGCGCCAGGGAAATGCTCTGTCACAACGATTATTTCACATATCATATTGTGGCTCCGTTCTCATATACAAATGTATACACAATTTATATGTTGTTACATGTGTAAATTAACACAAGCACTTGTAAAAAAAAATTCAATTGGGATACGCAAATGTAACAGTTTTCGGACACAACCCATCATAGCGTAAAATGTTCTTATTATATAAACTTAGTTGGACCATTCTTCTTGGACTGCGTGAACACATTTATATTATTTTAATGGTATATGTCATCAAACCTTCTTTTAAACCAAACATTTATAAACTTCAAAAAAGTAGTTGATCTGAAAATATCATGGAATAAAAGGAAAAAGCATTTGAAAAACTTACAATTGCAATCGATGCTTAAAATGCGTACGTAGACTTCAATTTTGTCTATGGACAAGCCATTTTGAGCTAAACATGGCCCTAGTTTAGAAACAATGTGAAGTGGTTCGCATGAGGTACGCAATTCTAATTTTTTACAGAATATACAAGTATAAATGCTTAATCATGGAATATCATTTTGGTTGCCACGTGTAGACCATGTGGAAAAAAATATATGTTTGTCTGCGTTGATTGGAAGCTTACATCACTATAATGATCAAGCGTTACCTGCATCTAAACTGACGTTTCTGCTACGATGCACACAAAAATGATTCTAATTTAAAACAAAGATATTCCTATGAAATAAACAGTGTTATACATGAAGAATTTGTTATCATGGCATATTTAAAGATTGCATGGATACCACATCTGTTGTGTCGTTTACGTTTATGTCATCAAAATATAAATTTGTATTGACAATTGACTGTATGACAAAAATATAACAGCGAATAAGTATGTCCAAAAAATTTGGAGGGGGACGTTAATTGCACTATTATAAGATTTTCGTATGTCAGAGTCTGCATTGGTGATTGTTTGAATTCAAAAATGTTGTGTTGTGTTGTGTCTCCAGTCTGTCCATCCATTGTCGACTCATCTTCCTACGAAGATGTGCTCAAGATAAGCCAAGTTGAACGAAGCCTATGTGAATTTGCATAGGGTCATGACAAGTCTGATACCGAGACCTGAAGAGATAGACAATATCATAATGTTGAAAGTCACTGAAGACCTGAAAGAAGAGCTCTTCAAGGAGGAATTCAAGAAGGAGAAAGAAGAATGGACGGAGAAGTACAGACTTCATAAACAGCAGAGAGAGCAGCAACAGCAGCAGCAGCATGAACCTGGCAGAGGCTTTGTTAACAGTTTTATCGACACCAAAGAGTTCTTCTTCTCTTTCCGAAGAAGCAGACCTTATCCTGTGAGAAAGCCTGTCGTCACAGGAGGCCGTCATCTTATAACCTAAGCGATCGCCATAGCTTCAACTTCCCAAAAAAAAATTTCAGGGCTACCCCATACTCTCGAAAAGAAATCACATTCCATTGCCTATGATACGTTAGTCAGTTAGAAGAAAAAATACAGAAGTGAGTCTATCAGCACATGATTTCTTTATCTTGGTTAGAAAGTGTGACTCTAAGTTGTTCGTTTCCGTCGCTTATCAAAATTTTAAAAATAGTAATGTTCTGTAAAAAGTGAATGAGTGTTTCTTTTAGGTCTGTGCGTCTTGTTTTCTTTTGTTGCTGATAATATGGATAATGTAAGTTCGGGTACAACGAAATTTAAAGAATTAGGTCCAGAACTCGGTGTGGAGGGAAGAAATATACGCAACAGCAGCGGGAGCAAGAAATGCAGACCTAGCCAGTTAGCACTCCACCCACCTCGAGAATACAAATAACAGCTAGTCAACAGCCGACTATACCTAACAAACAACCCGTCCCGGAAAGAGTGGTGGCAAAACAAAGGTCCAATTATGTTACACAAACGGTATGGCAAACTCAAATATAATTATCGGAGGCACTACGTTCTTTTCTCACTCCGATACTACAGGCAATCTCAGCTGAAAGAACAACCACAACAACAATAACAGCGACAGACACCATAGCAGCGGATTTGAAACTATCTACCTCAACTGAAGAATTAGTATCAGAACCAGAAGAGGAAATTGAGGCGGTTGAGGAGGAGGGGGACGCTGACCCTCGTTGAGAAGTACACCGAAATGGGGCTAGATCAAGCATTGTATGACGTCAACATAGCAGGGCAGTTTATTACAGCCATACAATACGTTGCCTACAAATCTCTAGACACCTTTAAACCAAGACCTTCTCAATGGGGATTAGGGGTCAGAGTTCTTCCCCAATTCTACAGACAAGCCTACACTGGATACCCCCTCAGTCAACTGGTAGAAACCGCTGCTTACATTACCGCCCATCATGGCTACGCATTTCCTGATATCAAGAATCATGAGACTAGGAGTGCGGGAAAGAACGTGAAAGCAAAAGAGAGACGTGTTACCTTCTAACAGAAAAAACAGACTTTTTTTAGGGCTCCAAAAGATTGCTTTTTATTAAATAGGGAACCATATTTGGCTTGGTATCCCTCCTTGACTAAACTATTCTCGAAACAAACTTGACCCATTGGAACACCACAACAAACTTAATTTTTTAAACCTAACAGTGACCAAACTGGTATATGTCGCTTAGACATAATAATTTGAAATAAGATCAGTATGGCTATTTTTATGTACACTAAGTACTAATATTAGACAGATATGTTAGGAAGTAGGAAATTTAACAGACTCGTTAGATTTGAATTAATTGCACAGGTGGTTAACTAATTATTGGTACCTTTTATTGTCCATTAGCAAAAACGGGACTTGATTTGAAATAAGTACGGGCTAGCGTTTTGGTGAGTACTTAACATCCATGGCTGTCTTGCTGAGCACCTTTTTCCTCCTTTACCACGCTCGGACAGAAAAATGAGTGTGTGGTGAGACAATTCCCACTCATGTTTAAAGTCTTTCAGTCAGGTTGTTAAGGACTAGTTAGTCCTACACCTGATTGGCTAAATTTAAAAGTAGTCTGTGAGTACATAAAAGCCTGGGGGGATGAGGCTCTCTTTCCTTCCCCAGGAGTAATTAAAAATCACGCGGTGCGTTATTAAACCAGTGATACATGCTCCATTAGAGCGAAAATCACTTTAATTCAAGTAAGCAGGCAAGCAAGTTCGGGTACCGTCTCTAGCACTCTTGATGACACCAACTGTCTGGGTTATTTTCTTTCTTGCAAGCCCCTATGTTCCACTTCTGTTTGTGATAATAACTTGTGATACTTCACATTTTCTAAAGTAGAAATCTTTACAAGCCGTACAAAATACAAAACTTATATGACTTTGGCTTTTGACACTTGCACAGACTCTTCACTTTATAAGTGTCACGAGAAAATTGTATATCCAATTTTTACCATTTTCAAAAACACGCACACACTTGCAGCTTGACCAGAAATATGTATATCTTGTTTTGTGGATAAGTCACAGACAAGTCCAAGCATATATAGGTGGTTATGAACGTTAGGAATATCCCCTCCTTTTTTCAGAAATATCAAAGCTTGTATGTGCATTTTCCCTTTTCCACTTTATATTAGTGCTTAGATTTGTTCCAAAAAAAAAAAAAAAAAAAGAAAAAAGAAACGAAATAATTTTGAAGAAAAAGAAACAACTGAATTTTGAATTCAGGTTTCTCTCTGTTTATAATTTTTTTCAAGTTGACGGTGCATGACAGAGTACATTCGCCTACCTTTCCAAAGTGAGAGGCATTTCTTCACATGTTATTGCCTTTGTTAAATTCGGTTTCATTGGTTAGTTATCGTTAATCTTTAACTTTTTTCATGCATTTCTTTTTGATAGAAGATTTAAGGCTTTCTATTGTTGTAACGGTATTTATGTTGTTTGGTCTGTTGATGAAATTATCTATAGCAAAGTGCTTAAGATTTTTCAGTTTTTTTATTATTTCAAGCCCTACAAAAGGAGACCAAGTTTGTCTTCAAAGACGATTGAAACTCTAAATTACACGGGCGTGAAGGAAAACATCGTTGTGTTTAATCTAATCATGCTTGCCGTATCTCTTTGTGTTTTAGAGGTCATATTTCTTCTTAAGTAAATACACGCATCAATAGACATACATATTGGGTCATCATCCTTGAGTTTCACTGTACTTTCGGTTCTTTACTTCATACAAACCCCAAATTTATTAGTTTGAAAAAGAAAAGATAACATGCCCCTCAATACTGTAACACGTCTGTTCTGACTCTACCGATGTGAGTGTTTATGTCGAAATGTTTAAATGAGATATAAAAAATGGTCAGCTTGAAAACGCGAACCAATACTGTGACGCTCAGTATTTTGATGTGGTAAGAGGAAATGGTACAACACACACAAAGAGGGCTTGTAAGTTCACATTTCAGTCTGTCTGCACTGTAATGGTAACAACGCAAGAACATAGGGATTATTATGCCACACAGCCCTAGAACAAAACAATGCATCACCCGTTGTAAGCCATTTCATTGGCTATACTTATTTTCTTACCGCGTTCGCTTCGAATTGACTTAAGTAGCTATTCAGACAGTGACGAGAATGGCCATGCTTTACTGGGTCTATCCTATAGGCGATTTATATAAAAAAATATTTTTAAAAATTAAACTAATGCACGAACAATCGTGCCATGGGCGATCCCATGGAAATTGTGTCCGTCTTATTGCAAAATACATCAACATTTAATTTAACCGTGCAGATCGCTAGAACAAACCTCTGATAATATACATTTTGAAAAGTGTTGTGTGACACGGATCGCCATTGTCGCTTGGTGTCTGCTTTCTTGTTCGAAAAGAGATCGTTTCGACTTGACTATAAAAATCTAATTTGACTAAGTTTTACGCACTACTTAAACTCACACATTTACGTTGTAGGTGTAAGCCGTCGTGGTTTTGTGTCATAATTGGAGAGCATTGATTAAAGCTCAGTTATGTCGTCTTCGAAATCGCTGACACGGATTTGAACTAAAACTTCAGGTTTTGTGTGAGGCGATACGGTACATCATTGCTTTTTACTTCCTCAATGAAATCGTTTCATCTTATTGCAAAATTACATTTGACTAGGTTTCATACGCAGCAGGTCCATGTATATAAGGAGAGTGTCTTAGCGTCAGAGTATTCATTCCGCTCTCAAACGATCAAGAAGATGGAAGAGTCAGCACAGATCGACCTGCTGGTCAAATATTTGCTAAAAGTCATACGAAAGCATAATTCACATGCGAAAGTGGCAACAAAACTTACTCTTTTGGTCGTTGATTTGATGAGAGTCATACGAAAGTGTGTAAGTGCTAATGAAGTTTGCTATATCTGCAAAGGTAAATGGGTATTTGTCTCCAGAATACCTGCTTCGTCTAAGAAAGAGAGACAAAAGTCAAGATACCTAATATCGTTGTCAGGAGAAAGGACACTGGAATTCAGAGTGCCCTACGAGAAAAGAGAAGAAACAAAAACAAGACGAAACAGAGAAGAGGGATTCAGAAGAAGAAGAAATTGAAGATGATGAAGAACTTGTGCCAGTAAAAACATGGAAATGAAAAATTGACAATGTGAGCCGATGCGTTGGCCCTGATGTGAAATTTCATACTACCTTCTAAAAGAGAATAGACCAGAAAGAAAACGTAAGTGTCTCTTGGTCTTGACATTGTATAATAAGGATGGCGTGTTTTGTTTTTACTCACACTTTATGAAATTGTGCTCTTTCACCTCTCTCTATCCCTCTGGATCATGTTTTAGTTATAATTGAAATGGAAGGATGTTTTCTTTCACGCACGCTCTTTAGGCATGCAAGTCCGTAAACAATAGTCAGTCTATTCGTCCATCATTTTGTGTCTTGATGTTTCCTAAATCACACACTGATGCCATAAAATAACGGGTTAAATGGGTTTTGTAGTGTTGGGAGTGGGGGTGGGTGGGGTGTAGGTGTTTGGCAGAGTTGGTCATTGCAGGTGAGGGCTTAGGTGCTTTCAAAAAACTTTTTCTTCTTCACTCTGTGTTGATGGAATATAATGGGTTATTTTCTTCACTCTCTGTTGATAGTATATATAAAGGGTTATTTCTTCACTGCGTGTGGATAGTATATAATGGTTTTCTTCTTCTTCCCTCTGTGGTGTGCGTGTGTGTGTGTGTGTGTGTGTGTGTGTGTGTGTGTGTGTGTTCGCGTACGTTGTGTAGATCGCATATTTGGTTGTTTTTCTTCTTCTTCCTCCCGAGTGTGGATAGTATATTTGCGGTTTGTATGCGTTAGCGACGTTGTGTGGATAGTATATTTGGGGTTTGTATGCGTTCGCGTACGTTTGTGTGGATAGTTTATTTGGGGTTTGTATTATCTCCCTTCTGTGTTGATAATATATTTGAGGTTTGTATGCGTTCGCGTACATTTGTGTGGATAGTTTATTTCGGGATTGTATTATCTCCCTTCTGTGTTGATAGTGTATTTGGGGTTTGTATGCGTTCGCGTACGTTTGTGTGGATAGTCTATTTGGGGTTTGTATTATCTCCCTTCTGTGTTGATAGTATATTTGGGGTTTGTTTTTTCCTCTTCCCTCTGTGTGTGTGTGTGTGTGTGTGTGTGTGTGTTCGCGTACGTTGTGTAGATCGTATATTTGGTTGTTTTTTCTTCTTCCTCCCGAGTGTGGATAGCATATTTGGAGTTTGTATGCGTTAGCGACGTTGTGTGGATAGTATATTTTGGGTTTGTATGCGTTCGCGTACGTTTGTGTGGATAGTTTATTTGGGGTTTGTATTATCTCCTTCTGTGTTGATAGTATATTTGGGGTTTGTATGCGTTCGCTTGCGTTTGTGTGGATAGTTTATTTGGGGTTTGCATTATCTCCCTTCTGTGTTGATAGTATATTTGGGGTTTGTATGCGTTCGCGTACGTTTGTGTGGATAGTTTATTTGGGGTTTGTATTATCTCCCTTCTGTGTTGACAGTATATTTGGGGGTTTGTTTTTTCCTCTTCCCTCTGTGTGTGTGTGTGTGTGTATGTGTGTGTGTTCGCGTACGTTGTGTAGATCGTATATTTGTGTTTTTTTTTTTCTTCCTCCCGAGTGTGGATAGTATATTTCGGGTTTGTTTTTTCCTCTTCCCTCTGTGTGTGTGTGTGTGTGTGTGTGTGTGAGTGCGCGCGTATGTTGTGTGTGTGTGTGTGTGTGTGTGTGTATTGGTCTCTGTTTGTCCCTATAAAACTCACTTTATCCCTATCAGATACACTCTACCTACCTACCTACAGTTGCGCGTATTCAGGTCAGCCACTTGCAACACTGTTGACATTTATCCCCTAGTGTTCAGTACAGTGACGTCATTGACGCTGGAAATTTTGAGGAAATAAATATCGACTTGGGGATTTCCACATTTTGTAGCTATACATATATACTAGAATTCATAAACAGGAACGTCACTCAAGCTGAGGCTATAAAAAGATAGTGGGATTTTCCAAAGGAAAAACCCACAAGTTGGAGCTATAAATAGATAGTGGGATTTCATAGGAATTTCAGCTGATTATAGATACATACGTATTTATCCACGATCGTCACATAAGTTGATATTGTAAGTAGTTACTAATTTTATCCATTTTAGTCTAAACCATTGTAACTTAATTTTCGGGGATATGTTTATTTTCCTTTAAATTCTGGGACAATTTCGTCATTTTAGCGTTACTTTTAGTCAGATCCATTTTGTCGTTGAGCATTTCCTTGATTATAGCTATTTATAGCATCATTACAATTATGCAAATTTTTGAACACCCCAACAAGATTTCAGGTCTTGGTAATGCTTTATATATAAATCTCACGCTTGTACTAGTGTATGTATGTTTCTGTCTCTGTTGTGTTTGACCCTCTACCATCATTGTCCCTAGACAATCCCACCATGTTCAATTCCCCTTGACGCTACACAGACCCACCATGTTCAATTTCCATATGTTAAATTCCCCTTGACGCTAGACAGTCCCACGATTTTTCTCCATGTTCAATACGCCTTGACGCTAGACAGTCCCACGATTTATTCCCATGTTAAATTCCCCTTGACGCTAGATTGTCCCACGATTTTTCTCCATGTTAATTTCCCTTGACCCTAATCTGACCCACGATTTTTCTCCATGTTAAATTTCCCTTGACGCTAGAGTTGCCCAAGGGGTCTTGTAATGCTAATTCCCATTGACGGTAAAGTGGCCCACTTAACTACTACTGAGCGCCAAGCGAGGCAGTTGCTAGTACCATTTGTATAAGTCTTAGGTATGACTCGGCCGGGGATTGAACCCACGACCTCCAGCTTCCGAGGCGGTATATCATTCATATAGCGTATATATATATATATATATATATATATATATATATATATATATATATATATATATATGTTTAAGATCAAAATTTAACATTATCATTCCACTTTGATCTCATAAACCATTTTGACCCAAATAAAAATATTTGACCCGATGCAATTTTTCTGACCCCATACTATTTTAATCCTCATTTTAAATATATGGAAAATTTCAACATTACCCATAAAAGTACATATCGGATGCTGGACACAGGCGTTAAATTTCGTACAGCCTCATATAACTAACTGTTACACGATTCTAGCTTGAAGGGTGCATGTAAAATGAAAGATAAATAAAAGGTTTACCCCAAGTCAGTGACTCGTAAAATATGGACCGTAACGACTTACTACTAAAATGAGGGAGTAATGTTCTTATAGCAAAATCAGCCATTTTGAGAACTTAAGATAGGATAGTAATTTCATAGCATACTTAAAATGTTATGTAGTCCTCACCGAAAAAAAAAAACTATATCTAAGTCAGAAAAATGTGCTAATTGATCACACTGACCATATTTGGTAAGAGTGGTATAGTAATAACCGATATATATGCACGTATCTGGTTTAATGATTAAATGGTTAAAGTATGAATAGTCAAAATATAAAATTGAACCAAAATCGGTTGAATGTAAAAAAAATTGTCACATTTACCAGTTTGTAAGATGAAGTTGTAGTACACATCCATCCCGATCCATATTCTCACCAAGTTTCTTGATTCCGGATACATTCCGGATTCCGGATACAAGCGTGTTATAAAGTACAATAGATACAAAACCATTGTGGTCATGAGCTTAACCTAACAACTTACAACGATTCATAATGTGAAATGTATCTGACATGACCTTATTTTATTTGTAATGTTGTGACATAAACAGAGCTCCATAAAAGAGTCCAATTTTATAATTCTAGAATAAAAAGGGCTATAGATTAACACTGAATGCGTGGAGCATGAAATATGGGACACGGTGATTACATCTGAATAAGTGGAGTATGAAATATGGGCCACGATGATTAAATCTGATTGAATGGAGCATGAACTATGGGTTACGATGATTAAAACTGAATGAGTGGAGCATGAATTATGGGTTACGATGATTAAATGTGAATGAGTGGAGCATGAAATATGGGACACGGTGATTGAATGTGAATGAATGGAGTATGAAATATGGGCCACAGTGATTACATCTGAATGAGTGGAACATGAAATATGGGGCACGGTGATTGAATCTGAATGAGCGGAGCATGAAATATGGGACATGGTGATTACATCTGAATGATTGGGGCATGAAATATGGGCCACGGTGATTAAATCTGAATGAGTGGAGCATGAAATATGAGACACGGTGATTAAATCTGAATGAGAGGAGCATGAAATATGGGTTACGATGATTAAATCTGAATGAGTGGAGCATGAAATATGGGCCACGATGATTAAGTCTGTATGAGTGGAGCATGAAATATGGGTTACGATGATTGAATCTGAGTGAGAGGAGCATGAAATATGGGCCACGATGATTAAATCTGAATGAGTAGAGCATGAAATATGGGTTACGATGATTAAAGCTGAATGAGTGGAGCATGAATGATGGGAGACGATGATTAAATCTGAATTAGTGGAGCATGGAATATGGGCCACGATGATTAAATCTGAATGATTTGAGCATGAAATATGGGATATGGTGATTACATCTGAGTGAATGGAGCATAAAATATGGGCCACGGTGATTACATCTCAATGATTGGGGCATGAAATGTGGGTTACGATGATTAAATCTGAATGAGTGGAGCATGAAATATTGGCCACGATGATTAAATCTGAATGATTTGAGCATGAAATATGGGATATGGTGATTACATCTGAGTGAATGGAGCAGGAAATATGGGACACTGTGATTACATCTGAATGATTGGGGCATGAAATATGGACCACGGTGACTAACTTTAATAACAAAGGTGTAGGTTCACGATGCGTCAAGGTGCATGCCCTCACTAAGTTTCGTCGTTCATGGTATAACAGTTTGTTATGACACCCACTAAAAACTGTGTCCGATGACCTATAAAGAATACTTGATATTAATTACGGGTGTACATATTCATATCCTTCTGCCTTTGTGGACGCTTACGCTACGACAGTACAATGGTTTGCCTCTTTTACAAAGAGGTGGAAACACCCATGTGTGACTTTTTGTGACAAAGCACAATCAAAATCGCAAAATCGTATTTCAGTGGAAAATTTCTACCGCCATATTTAACCTCGACACGTTTCACATGTTAGAAATCTAGTTAAACATAACAAGAATCCTATTAAAGTATCAGTACGTAAACACTTTTTTATAAACCAAAAATCATTTATTTCAAAGTGTCCATTACCTATAACGCAATGGCTGGCCATTCATTTAACATTGGGGGAGGGTTGTTGTGTGTGTGCGTGTGTGTGTGTGTGTGTGTGAGAGAGAGAGAGAGAGAGCTGTCAAGCCATCGAGATCACGGAATTTGTTTTCATCACAATATTCTTAGACACACCTCCAATAGAAAATTAAATAGTCGGTCCATTAAAATCGTTTGTGAACTGTACACTTAATTCAGTCACTTTCAGTCAGCTTGTTTATCATCAAAACGGATTGCATCAATGAAAACTTACTTTTTATATTTTGTCTTACTTTAAAATTCAAATTAAAAAATATTTCCCTGTTCCAATGAAACTATGCATCATTGTAATCAGGATATTGCAGGTTAGCAAATATAGTGCCAACGGATGTAATGTTACGGAAAACAATCAAAGATTCGTAATCACTCGGGAATCCGCACACGAAGCCTAATTGAATTACCTCCCTTAAATGTAAGCTATAAAGTAATATTAAGAAATTAACGTACAAAAACGTCAGAAACAAATTTCAATAATAATAATCTACATCGTCATCGCAGTATCTGTATTACAGTACATTCTATCACAAAATTTTACAAAGCACGAAACTTTAGAGAATCTAATGTGAATGGTATATTCATTAAGATGGTTTTCGCAACAACAACAAATATTTATTAATAGATTATGATTGAATACGTTTAGAATAAACTACAAGAGAAAGTTTTTAAGTCCCTAGCTAGCTGATTTCAGTATATTTGCGAAGATTTCATTTTGCAAAAATATTTTGATTGAATGAGATTGTTCTGAATTATTTTTACCTACCTCCAAAGGGTTACCTTGGGGTGGGGGTGGGGGTAGTTACCGTTCTTTAGATCCAAACAGTTCATTCTTGATTTTACCAAAACCCTAAACTGATCGAATCATGTGCAGATTGATTGCTCTGAGTTGCTTTTCTTGTTGTTGTTTTGCTTTTTATTAATGAATTTTCAATCACATGGCGCACAAAAATGAACAGCTATGATACACATGGCAGCTCTGTTCGCTGAGCCACTGGCGATGAATGTATATGTTTGATATTTTCCTCAATTGTTGCAGAAGAGTCCTTCAGCTTTGCCCTGTTTCTTAGGAGCTAAGTTTTCAACAATCTTCCTGCGAATGTATTGAGTATCGGCCTGTACGCTGGTTCTTTTCATGGTCATGTTCCATGTGCAACGTCGTTATCCCCATCACTCACCGTCACTCGTACTTTCCTTTTCAACCAGCTTATGACAATTTATTCTCTTTCCTTCAAAACCTAATTTTCAATGTCGTGAACTCTGCACATCTATACAGTGTTAGTGCTGGAATATTGCGGGACCTATTCCAATGTTTTCTAATATACGCGTTTGGCTGTTTGTTTGTTGTTATTGCATCTTCTTCGAGTTTTCCTTCTTTTGATTTTCCAGCATTTCCATTTGATTCATCATCTTGTCTTGTGCAATTTGTGTCCAAATAAGTATCCCGTCAGCTGGTTTACTTTTTCATTGTTCAGTTCAATTTCTAAAACGATTCTTTTCTTGAACTGTCTTCTTGATTTCTTTCAATGACCGTTTTAGGTCGTCCTTGATCACAATTAGATATAGTTCTTTAGCCAGACAATGTTATTCCTAAATGAATCGAATGGTACAGCTGAAAACATTCCAATCTTTTTATTCTCATGTAGTTTTTCTAGTAATAACTCAGATTTGTGCCGTGATTTAAAAATGGAGACTTGACCTCCGTATACTATTCTATATGAGATTATTATTCGAGATCTCGCTGTCTTCATTCTGCACAAAGTACATTCCTTGGATATTGATTTATTATTGATTGCAATCATGACCATGTGGACCAAAATAAAAGTCAAATTTAATAATTTCAGATAATTATCTATGTCAGGGTATATGTATACATCACGCATATACATCTCGTGGCCTATACAAATAATACATTCCTTACGTCGGCAAAATGTAAACAAAACGCACACTGTACCTTCATCTCACTCTTGCAATGAAGAAAATCATATACTTCTTGCTTGACTTATATTATTCTCGCAGAAAAGTTAAACTTCTGGTAGAATATAAATAATGTCGCATAAGTGTAATTTGGTGAATTCAACAACCTTTAGAGGAGTGAAAGAAATATTTAACTCGTTTAATGTACCAGTGGAAATCTAACATTCAGGAGATGATATGTATTTGCTGAGAGGTTTTGTATAGGATTCAAGTGTGGACAAAGTTATGCATGTTACAAAAGCACATTCACGTAAATGGAACTCTTTACATGTCAAGCGTGATCAAAATATCCTGCAATGTTTAAGAAATGATACTGATATGCAGATTAAATTGAACGATCGTAACACTGAAATAAACAGCATCAACCATATAAGACACGTGGACAAAAGCTGGCAGTATGAATAACGAATAGATGATACATGGTCGGTTGAACCGATTTGATAAAAACAAATATGATTGATGAAAAGTCGAGTTCGATTAAAAACAGCAAATGTGATTCAGTAATTAAAGCAGCTCTGTTTTCGAGTCAAATTTTAAAACGTTGCAGACCATTCCTATATTGTAAAGGATTCAAGAAACCGTAGCAAATTACTGGGAAAAGAATTTTCTTCAAATGTAGTCTAGTTGGCATGTCGATAACGCCTAAGAGTTGTCCAGCATCAGGCACTATCTGGGTGTTTTCATTACGTTTTAAATGCCTTCGTTCGAGACGGTGAAACCTCACGTAAGTTGGACTTGCACAGAAAGACAAACAACAGTATTTCAGAAATCTTAATTAAGACTCAGATTGAGTTGATGCTTGTACAAATAACAATCAAAGTCTAGGAACACAATTTAACTAAACAAAAAGAAAAACGACACTGAAGTTAAAGAACGGTTTAATGCAGTTTTCATACTTGTTACAAATTGAAGCAAGTACGCTATTCCTATACAGAAGATTGGATAATGCGCGACAGACAGATTATACTGACATGCAAGCATTATCACACATACAACGATGGATACAAATACATTTTGGCAGTGATAGCCGTTTACTCTAATTAATCCTTAAGGCGAAAATGTACAAACGAAGAAACGAAGGTGATATGAATGATGCTTTCAGAGAATTCGTCAGACTGAAAAACTTTGATGAAAATATGTATTTTGATGAAGAGTGTGAGTTTTGCTGATAAAGATAAAACATCTAATACTTTACAATTTACTCACAAAAGCATATTTAGTGTAAAGGTTAGCAAAGCCTTAAACCTACAATGTGGAATTATCCCACGCACAACTAAGCCAAACAAGGCATACGATGATACTCATCACAGATCAATGTGCAGGACTCCAGTTGATGAGACTGAATAGACGTTTTGCATATTTCTTAAGAAACTCTTCACTTTGTGTCATATAAACTGAACCATGATAAATGTGCCCAGATATTTCAGCACCAGAATACGCTGCGCCTGCAAAGCATCTGTACGGTACACTTTTTTATTTTGTTATCGACTATTACAAACGCTAATTTGATCTCTACTAATAATTTTCCATCGTGTTCAGGAGCTACATCCAGAACATTGCTATCGTATTAGTCATAGTCTTTGTATTAATATCATACTTAGCTTCTACAAGGAAGTCAACGTGTCTAACTGGAATTTTAAGTCATGATGATCTTTTCTTCGTTATATTTCATGCCATTTTCATACAACATTTCAAACAGGTTAGGTCGACATCTGTAATATGAACGCCATGTTTGCTCCTTTGCTATTGCGTGAACACGCATTTATAAGGCGACATGCATGTTTATACATTATGGTTATGACCTAGACTGGTGCCTCTCTCTATACATTAACATTCTTAGTTGGAAACATGTCTCCTGCTACACGTTAACGTTTTTACCTTGTACCATATCTCTGGCTATATATTTACACTCGGATCCGAAACAACTTTTCAAGCCATATATTTACACTCTGATTTCTGTGTTTCACGCTGTACATTAACACTTTGATTCGGAACTATGTTTCACGCTATATATTAACACTTTGATCTGGAACTAGGTCTCACACTATATATTAATATTTTGATCTTTATATATGTCCCACACTATGCATTAACACGCTATTCTCCCTGGTCTATTAGTCCAATATCACCATATCCTGTTCGAGCAACAACAATATACTCTTTAACAACTATCAAAAGGTTAATACTAATGCTATTCTAAAAGTGTTTACGTATATCAAATTTGAGCATCCCCCTTACAGTGTCGATTATATGACATGTATTTTGAACGTTATTGACAATGAGGTTTTTCAGCTTCAGTCACGTATTCTACAACTCAGGATGAGGTTTGCGTATTAAACAATGTTAGCTTTAACATTCTGTCTGTACATTTTTTTCGCCAGTCCTTTGTTAACATAGTTTAGCAAACCAACTGACCAGACATCTACAAACTCAATATTTCCAAAGCGTGTGTGGCAAATATTTATGGCACACGTGTCCAAAGATTCAGATTTATCAAAGTCGATAATATGGCTTTTGTATATAAGCTGTATCGTACTAAATTACTTAATGTAAAACACATTTGTATTGTACTTAATTCCGTAGTGTAAGACAGTTGTTTTATACGTAATTAATGTAAGACACGATTGTATAATACTATATTACTGAACTTAAGACACATTTGTATTGTACTTAATTACTTAGTGTAAGATTCAGTTGTGTCATACTTAATTACCTAATGTGACACAGCTGTATCGTACTATATTCCTTAACTTGAAACACATTTGTATTGTACTTAATTACTTAATGTAAGACTCACTTATACTTGATTACCTAATGTAAGACTGTTGTATCGTACTATATTGCTTAACTTAAGACACAGTTTTATCGTACTAAATTATTTAATGTAAAACACTTATATTGTACTTAATTAATTAGTGTAAGACTCAGTTGTGTCATACTTAATTACCTAATGTAAGATATAGTTGTATCGTACTGTATTACTTAATGTAAAACACATTTGTATTGTACTTAATTACTTAGTGTAAACCACAGTTGTGTCATACTAAATTACTTAATGTAAGACACAGTTGTATCAAACTGAATTACTTAATGTAAGATACTTGTATTGTACTAATAACAACTTAATGTAAGAAACAGTTGCGACATACTTAATTACTTAATGTAAGACAACGTTGAATCGTTCCAAATTAATACAACTTAAGACACAATTGATTTAATCTTATTGTTCTACGTAATTATAAAATGCTGAACAACGCTGCTTTCTAGTTTTATCTGAGAGTTGACTTGAGGCAGGCTGTTTCGACATTATCTTCACGTGGACTTCAGTTCCAATTGTCAGAAATTTATTGTCAATTATATATTGTTGTTGTTGTTGTTCTAGGGTTTGACGCCATTTTTCAGCACAAGATAGGCTATACATGGCGGCCAGTATAACTGGTGGAGGAAGAACCCTAGAAAACCCAGGGAAGAACCACCGACCCACGAGAAGCTACTGGTTGGCTTTCCCATGTACCCACGCTAGCTGATTATATATAGTAAGCACCAACGCAAGAAATCATGCGGCATAAGTTCAAATGCCCCTGAGCATTCCATGGCTTCATAGTTCGAGCGTTGTGTGCTTACAATATAAAAGATATTCTATATGCTTCAGTACTTTGTCGATTAGAAGGTTATTTCGACCTGATTTACATATTGTATATGTTTAATGTCATACACAATAAGCATTAAAACTAACTGCTTTTCGGTGTCTTCCAGACGTATTTTACCTTATCCCATCTGTGTCTATGAAAGTGACATATTATTGAAATAGGTTCCGTTTCCTTGCAGAGTAAATCCAATCCCCGTGTATAAACTCCAAACAAGCAAACCAGTGTAATTCAAATAAATGAAGAGTCTTAATTGCTCATATAATATGTTTTTCGTTAGCTCTACATGACATGAAAATTATATTCCCCTTCGTAAGTACAAAAACGGACCATCGAATTTAATAGCTGGGTCATAGGATCATCACTGCAATATTTCTCCTGACTTATTATATTCTTCTTGTGAAAATTCGTGTGGAAGAAAATAAAATTACGAATAGAAGCGTTACTAAAGTAGGGTAAAACGAATACAATCACCAGATAGCGCTCTTTATTTTGATTTACAAGGATTCATTGGCACAGTATGTATATTCAGTAATATCGTTGTATATTCTACCAAATATTTTGCCTTCAGGAAATTTGGGAATAAATAGAATAATAATATTGGGTAGTCTGAGATAATAATTACTGTAAGTAGTTTCGCTCTGAGGAAATTTCGTGACGAAAATATAAGCAATACATTTTCGAATATTAAAATTGAACCATGAAAATAAAGTAAAATAACGTCATCAAATAAATATTACTCAGATGTCGGCCCCACGGCTTAAGGTTCATTCTTGACTAACATCAAGCAATTTGCCCGATGGTAACTTTTTTAAAGACTGAAAATGATTCTAGCACCTTTATTTAGTCTTTCTTCAAAGATCAAAGTTTGAGTGACGGTAGTATGTAATGGCATCCCTCCAGCAATAATCTTTGATAAAAATGCTACGAATTATTAAAACCTGTATGCACTTTACTCTCGCCTGTTGAAGACAATCATTAATAAGTTCTCAAGAATCGTGTATTGCGCCAAACGTTCAAGTGAATACCGAGCATATTGTGTTTAAAAAACAAAAGCTTGTTCCTTACTAATGAAGCAAATGCTTATTTTTAGATACACTGAACTACGGTTTCTTCCTCCCAAACAGAGAGTGCAGTCAACGATTACATATCTGCCTTTTCTAGTCTCCTGAAGCCATAGTAAACTTTATCATCCAGAAAATAAATTCAGACTAAAGCGATCTACACGAAGAAATTTTAGACCTTTCCTAACTAATTTATGGAGGCTATTTTTTTCATTACATTTGAACTTTAATTCTTTCTACAATGCAACACTTTGACTTTAAACGGGCTCAATATATTTAGTATTGTGCTGACATACTGTTAAATCATCTACCATCCTACCTAACTAACCATCTGTGCAACGACCTACTCACCCATGTACCAACTTACTGCCTCTTATGATAGACAGAAAAAAATACATAATACAATTATAAATTCATATTCTTTTATATGCAGTCGAAGTAGAGATAATATCAACAGTTGATACATAAACGAGATGAATGTTTTGGTATTTAATTTCTTCAACGTCTGTTTCAGTAGCTAGTATCATTCCCACCCCTAGAAACCAGAATATACTGGGTGAAGTCATGGACTTTGAGTAACTTTGAAGTGAAACATTGAAGTACAAGCATAGTGCATGCATCAATAATGACCTTCCGTCGCCACAACTGGAGCGGATTCACATGAAAAGCCTGCTGCATGCAATCCACTCCTCTAATTTCTGTACTCGGTCACATGAACAATTAACAATTAACCTGTTGCTGGTAACCTATAATACTTTACATTGTATGGCGATTCATATGAAAAGTATATCACTGAATAACCTCGTCCTGCCTTAGTCAGAAAGGGCCTTATAAGTAGGCTCCGATATATCAATGTATAACACGGACACATAATCACAAAAAATTAACCCTGTTAGTATAACATGCAAAGAAGCCCACAGCGACATATTTCGGTTGTGCAGGACACACGGTACTAATTATACGGAAGAACTGTGAACCAGTCTAGAAATGGGTGAAGAAATAATAGAGTATTTACAGGTTTGGTGGTCCATAATTGGTTAATAATGAAAATTAAAATTTTATGAAAAATATCTTTTAAGAGCTTATCCTATATGTAATGTAAAAAAAATATTGACAAATTTCTACTATGCAATTTTAGCATTTTTACAGGCTTGACTCAGGAGTACTCAATACTGAAAGTAGCACCTGATTCATTTGGTGCAGAATCAATAACACGTGTTTCATGCACATGCATGTAAACAAATTGCCGCGGGTCATATGGTGTTCTCCACACATTAGCTTGCACCAAGGTTAGATGTGCACGAAAAATTATAGGTGTCATTATCAGCACCCATAAATTTTAAGTTACTGAATTTTGAATATGATAGTGTTTCCATATGTTTACCATTGGAGTGGAATTAGTACCGTGAGTCCTATATGCGACCTATACCATAATAGGAGTTTGTTGTTTCCATGGTTACCACGTGCATACAGGGTATCAATTTGGTGGTTTTTACATATGACAATCATAATGGAGTCTTTTTATCATGGTTTGAATGTGGTTTTGGAGAAAAATTCTATACAAAAGACAGATGGGGATGGTTTTATACACTGGAGAGTAGAAGTAGATAGCTCAGGCCATAGGGAAAAGAGCATAGTATGGCCTGATGGCAGAATTTCATATGATGGTACCCATAGATTGGCCTATATGGTTAAATACCATTTAACACATGCAACAATTCCTCAAAAGGGTGTGGGGGTGGGGGAGATTTTATATGTAAGCCACTTATGTCACAATCACTTATGTATCAGTACTGATCATTTAACTTTAGAGACACACTCAGCAGATCAAAGCAGAGAACATTGTAAAAATAAGGACTGTGCACAAAACTGCACATGCTGTATTGCCTCAACCTGTAAATTGAATTATTATATGTCGAGTCACATTGAATATCAATTATACCGGTCTTATTTCTTATCCTAGAATTAAACTCCTTGACACCTATTCTATGTTCAGCATGTTTCTCATATTGGTACATTACATTGTTGGGTAAACAGTATTGGAACTTTTCTGCATTCCTTTTGTTGAGGGAGCAGGGAGGGATATTTTCACTTAAAATAATAGTTTTCAGGCCTTCATTCCAAATATAACTCTGCAAAAGTCCTATCTGTATTGCATTCTTTACACAGGCAGTTTTTCTTCCCCAACCTCTCTTCATACAGTTGAAACATTCTTGACGTATAACTGCATGGTGAATATACTGCTCTCTCCCACCAAACCAGATCTCTTTTTTCTTCATGTACCAAGTCTCATGATAGAAAACCTTCATACTCAGGGTGTTGCAACTTGTGGTCTCAGAACACATTATTCCAAATCTCAGCATTTGATTACTGCGTGCACTAAGCGATATGTGTTTTGTTCACCATATATGTTGTTGTGAATAAATGAAAACAAGCTTCATGTCAGAAATATGGTTTCATATTTGAAACAAAAGCTATTTATAAAACCTACATTGCTCTGTTCTTACCATCAAGTAATAGTAAGGAATCATTTAGCTGTAAATTAGAGCTTGCTATTTGGTTTGCCATCAAGTAATAGTAAGGAATCATTTAGCTGTAAATTAGAGCTTGCTATTTGGTTTGCCAAATCAAGGTGTATTACCTCCCCTTTGACTGTAATTGAGTGATTGCAATGTTTGCTTTGTTTCTCTTTTGTTCAATAATGTATGTATTTTTTCAGCTTTATATTAAAAAGTAAGTAATTTAACACTGCTTATAGTGGAAAGCAGCCACAGTAATGATTTTTAGACTTTTTCTTAACTTTTTATGAGCTTTGGGTAAATGTAGGTATATGTTTATGTATTAGACAACTTCAATATGCAATTCAATTCTATTACTTAAATTTAACAAGTAGTGTATTCAGTGACTATTTTTATCAGTGTCTGCATATTGCATAGAGACATGAACTTGTCTTGGCATAGCAAAGTTTTTCACACATTTCTCCACCTCCAGCATACTTAACAGCTTGAGTCATAACAGTTTGTGCATACACTTTCTGTCTCCAACATCAATGTCAGCATTATAGGAACTTTGGATAGCTTTTTCAAATTTGTCTCTTGATGTCCTTATGTAACATACCTCATGCTGATGTGTTATTTGGGTTGATACACATTCCCCCCCACCCCCTTTGTTGTGGGGAACATTACCAGGCTTGAAGAAATTACTCTGTCTATTCTTTGCTTATTCACCCTTCCCCATAGTTTTATACTAAAAAGTAGCACTATGTTATTTAATTATTCAGTATAATACAGCTTATGGAACTCTTCCTTGGCTTTTATACCTTTTTATTAACATTTGGGGGTCATGAATCACATGTGATGATAGTTTAAATAAGTTTGGAATATCAGCATCTCTTGATGCTTCATGGGTGTGTGTATTTGTTTTAGTCACAAAAGGGCAATGGCCTCGTATCATTTTGACCTGTCATGTGGCACACTTATTTGTTTTGTTTGATTTATGTGAATAGGGATGCACTGTATGTTATTTCTGTGGAGTCAGCAAGAAAAGAAATGCAATTTTGAAATTTAAAACATTTAAAACTTGTCTTATAGCCAGTGAGAGATGAAAATACAATGCGTCATGTAATTTGATACCCTGTGATGTCATACTTGCTGATGTCAGCATGCTTGTGTTTCTTTTGTGTAGCATGCATGCCATAGAAAGATAACATGAAGATACAAAGGCAGAAAACAATTATTTTAATAACAAGAATAAGCCATTAATAAGTACAATACAACACAGCAACATGTAATGCGGATGCAATTTAACTACAGATATTGGTATCACATAAAATGCTATTGCACTATTATCCATGCACAAGCATGGCCAATTCTTTCTTACAATTATGCTCTAATATCAAGGAGTAAAATACAACTTTTTCAAAAAAAATAAAATCTGGTTATAGGACACACGGTACTAATTATACGGAAGAACTGTGAACCAGTCTAGAAATGGGTGAAGAAATAATAGAGTATTTACAGGTTTGGTGGTCCATAATTGGTTAATAATGAAAATTAAAATTTTATGAAAAATATCTTTTGAGAGCTTATCCTATATGTAATGTAAAAAAAGTATTGACAAATTTCTACTATGCAATTTTAGCATTTTTACAGGCTTGACTCAGGAGTACTCAATACTGAAAGTAGCACCTGATTCATTTGGTGCAGAATCAATAACACGTGTTTCATGCACATGTATGTAAACAAATTGCCGCGGGTCATATGGTGTTCTCCACACATAAGCTTGCACCAAGGTTAGATGTGCACGAAAAATTATAGGTGTCATTATCAGCACCCAAAAATTTTAAGTTATTGAATTTTGAATATGATAGTGTTTCCATATGTTTACCATTGGAGTGGAATTAGTACAGTGAGTCCTGCAGGTGTAGTAGCAACTTAGAAGCATTCTGTTATTAAGTCTTGTGAATGGAGCATGATCGACACCTATTAAATGAATTTGTGCACAAAATTCCAGCAAAGTCAACGAAGCATGAAACATATTACAAAGCCTAATTTTGCACAAATATTGTAGTATTTAACAATAATGCATCCACGCACCACATTTTTTTATACTAATTACGACAGTATGAATTTAACATAAAATCACGAGCGGTTATGAGGTAAATGTAACAACTGATATCAAAGCCAATAAAAAATGAATAATTAGTCGGCATAAGCTTCTTTTGTTGTATGGGTAGCAAAGATTTTCAACAACCATTAATGAAGTTTAAACACGAAATTTTAACATCACTGAAGCATCAAACGTAGATTCCATGGACTCATTTCGCAAACATATTGTAGTACTTATCATGATGCATCGGTTCACCAGGTCTTGTGTTTCTAATTAGGACAGTATGCTTACAACATTCAAAATACCCGTGGTCGAGGGCTAAATGCAAAAACTTATTTAAGGTAGTAAATGATGAATAATAAGTTGTAATTAGCTTATTTTTCTGTAAATGTGTGGTAGTACAAGAAACTATAAAACATCATCACGTTCATGAATATAGCATAAACAGTTTATGAGAAGTTATTGAACAAAAAATTGAATATGGGCCATAATGATATTACAACTGAAACTAGACAGTAGTGCTTATGAAGATACATACACTCTACAATTTTCATAAGTCTAGTTATATCATTGATACAGGGTACATACTACACACACACACGCACACGCACACGCACACACACACACACACACCTGTATTCGGCATCATGTTCCAGTGCTAGACATCACTATAAACTTCCACACAGCAACCATCGTAGCAATATGACTGAACATTTTTTAAAGCTAAGTTAAAGATCCAAATCACACTAATACACACACACACACACACACACACACACACTCTTATTAATGAGAGGGGAGGGAGGAATGAAAAGCAGAAAAGATTGCGATGAAATTGTGCACCACATTAAATGTATCTACAATACGGGGATGATTGATACTTGTTATCGTTTTTTCATAAGGCATTAATAATTAATTAGTGGAAATTCATCACTGCGTCATGGGCTGATCTCAATTTGATATACTAATAGCATTGGTATATCCAATTGCTTGATACCATGTTATTTGTATACACAATACACAATACTAATTTTACTTCACGACCATACCATTTCTATACAAGATAAGCCAAACAAGAGTATTTTATAATACACAAGTTTTCTTGAATACCTTAAGAAACAACAATTTTAGCATAATTTATTTATAAACTAAATTTTATATAATGAATATGTTTAATACATCAAAGTATAATTCTATTGGTGATGAATTGTACTAACCCTGTTTATAGAAGCTCTATAAAATAAAACCTTCAAATGAAAATCTGGGCAATTCCGAATATTTAGACAAATCCGAAATTGGTATAAATCAAAATCTGGGCAAATCTGAATTTTGGACAAATCCTAAATTCGGATAACATAAAGTATGGACAAGTCCGAGTTTTGTATAAATCAAAATCCAGACAAATCCGAATTTTGGTATTGTAATAGCATAACAATTTCAGATATGGCTTTACCTGAATAAAATTAGTCATGACTGATACAACTATGGATTTAGAATTTTGAAAGTTGGATTCGAAACAGACGGTTCCGACTTCAATGCTGTCAGTCTCTCGCCTGCAATGTTGTTGGTCTCACGTCAGCAATGACTGGGCCTTATTTATGCTCTCTATACACTTGGAGAACCTCGGATGTTTACACAAACATAAACAACGGGGACACTCGAGGACCTCCGATTCGGGTTAGAAACGGGAACGCTACCACCACGCGCTCAGCAACACAGAGGGGGCAGAAACCAGTTTTTATGTACAAATTCAATACCGGAATCAGCTACCTAGTATAAAAAATCATAAAAAATCAAACACAAAACTAACGTCAAAAAGGTCCATATTTTTAGATACCTACATTAAAACAAAGCATAAGAATATTATTCACTTGACCATAGAAGTCAATGGCAGTTTATAGCAGAAGAAGTTTATGCACCCCAACTCCTATTTTATACATGCATTTTTCACATCATAAAGCCATTTTTGACAGCATGTGGTGCTCACAGTGCAAACGCAAGCTCCTTCCCTGGATGCAAATTTTGAAAAACATTGTCTACTAAATAGTTTGATGCAGTTCAAAATAGCTGTCATCCAAGCCGTTTTTTAGATACTCTAGTTGCCTTGAACCCACGTGTCTACTATGGGAGGCTAGCTCTTCTTCCTAGCCGACTATTGGTATTTCACTATCAACATTCTGCAGAGAAACTATGGAAGGTGTATATGCCTGATATCAATTTCACGAACAACACAAGCCCGAAACACCTAGTTCACAAATATATCCATATCTATAAACAGTAAACAATAATAGCTGAAAAAGTCACACCATAGCCTTAAGTTAAGAAATTTGCCAGGGGCCAATTAACGAAACGGGACCCTGCCACCTTAGAATGCCGAGAACACTGGCGACATTACCAACTTAGCGGAACACGTTCTGGGAGGCAATATTTGAATAAAATACACTGTAAACAAGCAAAGCAACATAAAAAAATCATCATCTAGTAATACAAAAGTATCTAACAGTTACTCGAAATATAATAACGAGTTGCAACAATCATCATAATGGATAAAATGACTGTCGGTCGCTCTCATGCAAAGACGACATGTACTTTCAACGAGGGACCGTCTCAAGGCAACGTAATGTAAAACATTAAAAGAAATTATGGCTAGGAACTCAAAAGTGTATATAGCATCATATCCCACCCAATCATATTATATTGACACCTGGTCTACCAGTCGTAACTGTAACTTCTTAATGCTAAGCGCAAAACGATGCAGCTGCTAATATCGTTTTTTATGTCTTTGGTGTGACTCAGCCGGGATTGGAACCGACGACCTCCCTCATTCGCGGCGGATGATCTCATCACTTAAGTCACCGGGGAAATATTTTAAAAATTAGTCCCAACAGTCCCACCCCCAGGGAGTGGGTCATATGAACCTATTTCAAAACTGTTGCCAAGGACAAAGTAGGCAAATACGGTTGATATGCTGTAATGGTTTACAAATGTTGTAACTTCGTTGGTAAAATGTTTCTTCGTGGAGGTGGGTTAAAATGAAAGTTTATGTATCATCACCAGTTATTCTGCAATAAAACTGCATATGCGTCGTTGTGTCATAGTTTAAGTTCACACGCATGTTTTTATTTAAAATTAATCGACCGCTCCGGTGGCTTAATGGTTAGAGCGTCAACCTCGGACGGGGGTGGTCGTGGGTTCGAACCTCGTCCTAGTCATACCAAAGACTTCTTAAAATTGTACTAACAGCTGACTCGTTAAAATCGCACACAAACACACACACACACACACACACACACACACCCACACATTTAACATTAATCATGCTGAACTAAGGCCAGATCACCAATGCAGAACCTAACTTCATCTGAAATAACGCAGCCCGATCTAGTTTCAAAAGAAAAGTAAATTGGTTCCATAATTTCATAACACACGCATCAAATATTTTAGTAGTACCAAGAGGGAGAAGGTGAATGGAAACAAATAACATCTGAATATGTGCTATTTTTTTATTTCGATGTTTCATTTCGGCAAAAGGTATTTCTCTGATACATTTATAGCATCGCGCAGCTACTGATTGTACTTCGTCACTGTTTTTTTCTTTAAAGTGCCATTTTTTTCTTTAAAGTGCCCATTATTCTCCTTCCGTTTTGTATTTTCAATCACACTGCTCGCAACATTCTACAGTCATCCTACACATTGCTGCTCTGTTCGCTGATCCACTGGCATGTATTTCAAATTATATTTTCCTCTCTTTCCTTTAAAACCTCATTTTCATATTTGCACTTATGCATATCAAAACAATATTAGCGCTGGAATATTGCTCGACGTCTCCCACTCTTGTTAATATCTAATTTTGGTATGTTTTGCTTCTTGTGTCTTCTCCTAGTTTTCCGTCTTTGATTTTCCAGCATTTCCCTTTGTTTCCTCGTCTTGTCTTTTGCAGTTTGTAGTTCAAATGATTATCTCCTCAGCTGCTTTACTTCTTTATTGTTCTGTTGCATTTGCAGCAAGATTCTTCTAATTAAACCTTTTCTTGAATTCTTTCAATGAGCTTTCCAGGTCTTCCTTGATGAGATTTAGATTTAGTTCTTTAGGCAGATACTATGCTTTCTAACTGAATCTAATCGAACAACCGAAACCATTCCGATCGTTTCTTTGCTCTTGTATTTTGTATTATTATCTAGTACTAATTCACATTGTAGCGGTGGGCTCAGAAGTGGCGAGTTGTCGTCTGTATACTCTCCTCCCCAGGATTAAAGTTCTCGTTGTCTTCATCTACTCAAATTACTTTACTCAAAATAAGTATTTATGTCAGAGGATATGAAAACATCACGCACGTGCAGGACAAGGGGATGCTTTTAACATTTGTAAACTCCTAACATCTGGCTAAATGTAAGCAGAATGAACACTACGCCTTGATCTAAATCTCTCAAGAAAATCATTTGACTTTTGTTTGATTTTATTAAGAATAGAGAACATGTAATAAAGTCTTACTATATTCAGGCGCTGAGTTGAAGTCTGATGCAAATATACA
This sequence comes from Sinohyriopsis cumingii, assembly GCA_028554795.2. Taxonomy (NCBI): domain Eukaryota; kingdom Metazoa; phylum Mollusca; class Bivalvia; order Unionida; family Unionidae; genus Sinohyriopsis; species Sinohyriopsis cumingii. The sequence goes on along the minus strand of CM068842.1, from coordinate 20,762,423 downwards.
TACATTAGGGAAGGTTCGGCCTCACTAAAGCCATTAAAATATCTCATATTTCAAGTGACTATGGAAGTCAATACTTAGCCAAAGAACTGAAATATATATATATATATATATATATATATATATATATATATATATATATATATATATATATATATATATATATATATATATATAAAGAAAATCGTTTTCAATTAGGAAACCAGTCCAGCAGATATGGTCATTTCTGAGAAAAATACATAAAATATTTGTCCATTTATGTGAACAGTTGTACAGCAGGATACTATGGCAACGATTACCACATTATAAATATGAAGTTCTTTGTCCTGAAAATGTTCTTTCTTTCATTATATTTCATGTCTTTTGCATACAAAAAGCCCAAACAGGTTAGGTCTACGCATGTAATTCGAACTTCACGTTAGGAGTGAAGGGGGGTAGTTTACGGACAATGGGAATTAGCATTAAAAACACCCTTGGGTCAGATTACGGACAATGGAAATTTAACATGGCGAAAAATCGTGGGTCAGATTACGGACAAGGGGAATTAACATGGCTAAAAATCGTGGGTCACTTTACGGACAAGGGGAATTTAACATGGCGATAAATCGTGGGTCACTCTACGGACAAGGGGAATTTAACATGGGATTTTTTTTTTTTAAATTTTTTTTTTAAAAAAGGGGTAGGCAATTCAAAGACTATCTCTTTTCGAGAAATATGGCTGGCCCTGAAAAGGGCCTTTGGTTTATGTTAATATACCCTTAACATAGAGGGCATTTGCGACATCTTCTTTTCCTCAAACTTCGTCTTACAGCAGGGCCATACATCAGAGTCCTCTTGAGGCAACCTTGTCTCTCTATATAGACTCTTCTTATCCACAGGCTGCTGTTGGTCCTGTGGACAACGGTCCACTTGGATCGGACATACATGAGCATGTCCGTCCTGAACATCATTGTTGACACAAGGGTTGAAGATTCAACGTCTGTCCACATGTTGAGGCTCCGAGAATAGGTGAATCAATGCAGTGAACGGCGCTTATTTATAGGGACAGGAAGGATTGAAACGGATTGAGTTCATTCACCAATCCAAACACGCGTTACAAAATTCAGTCAGCCCGCATCCAATCGTAAGAGTGCAGTCTGTGACGTCACGTAGTCTATATAGATTCGCTAGCGCTTGTGTGCAGTCAATCTATGCGACAGTGATTCAACATGACGGAAACTCAGAAAACGATCCATTGGGGTGCACCAGCAGGAGAGACTGCCCAAGGGAACTCGGACTTACTTTCAGAAGAGGTGAATTGGGATTTTGTGGATTTTCTCTCCTCGCAAGAATTTGTTCCGGAACCTTCGTTACCTTCTTCATTACCGCAAGTGGAGAATTTTAGACAGAGACAGAAAGAAGAATTGGAGAAATTTATACAACGACAAAAGGAAGCCGAACAAGTTTTTCTCCTACAGCAACAGCAGCAAGAAGAAGAGGTAAGAAAAAAACAACAGCAGCAACAGCAAGAAGAAGTAGTAGCAGCAAAGAAACAAGAGGGTGAAAATCAAACGGTCACGGTACTGTTGGACATTTTAGCGGAGTTAAGAAGTCTGAAACAAATGTATCAGACTTCTTTATCACGACCGAAGAGAATACGACCTTCCCGAGCCAAACATGTCAACCCTGTGACTAAGCCTACCGTACCACCCTTAGTGATTTCAACCCAATCATTATCATCATTACGCAGTCCAGAAGTAGGCCTTGGCCGTGGCAAAGGCTTAAGGCAGTTAAAATTGATTGCTTAAACTCACCCCTGCACCATAAAGAAAAAGGCCCTTTTCAGGGCCACCCACATTTCTCGAAAAGAAATACAATTTCAATTTGCCAATAACTCAAAAAAACTCACCCATGTTACCCTTATAGTACGTGTCTGTGTATGAGTGCGTGAGTGTAGCTTCTTATTTTAAAATCAAAACTCAAAGACTCTTACCTTATATCATTCATTTATTCTTTTCTCCATTTTTTACAATCCAATTCACAATTCACAACACAACACTTTAATAAAAAGTTCATTGATTTCTTCTTTTCTCCTTGTTTAGTCTCTCTGTTTTTTGAATTTCTTCACCGTCACACTCTTTTCCTCTTCTTCTTCCTCCTCGCTTTCTTCCCTTCTTCTTTTTTTCTCCTGTTTCTTTTTCTTCACCTGTCTTCTTTCTTCCTCAGAAGAATCCCTCTCTTCCTCTGAAGAATCCCTCTCTTCTTCTGAAGAATTCCTCTTTTCTTCTGACTCCTCTTGTTTCTTTTTTGGGCAATCTGGAGACCAATGTCCTTTTTCTTTACAATAATAACAGGTATCTTGACTTTTGTCTTTTTTATCCCCTGTTTTTTTTCTTTTTTGACGGTCTGGACACTCTGAAGACCAATGCCCTTTCTTCTGACAGATATAGCAAGTATCTTGACTTTTATCTCGAAAGGAAGGAGAGTAGTCCGTAGGCTGGTCTGAAGAGAATTTTCTAATGACCCCTCGCAAAGCTCTGACGAAACGTTCCATCTGGTCAGTCTCTTCCATCGTTGTGCTCGGCTTGAGAGTGAAATGAATAGTGAAAGGACAAGACACACACCCTTTTATATACGCTGGTCTGCTATGACTATAAAGTAGTTTATGGTGTTTGAACTTGAGTCATTTGACTTTTTGCTTTCAAGATGAAACGATCCCATTCATTCGAGAAGAAAGAAGAAGAAGAAAGAAGTAAGAGGCAGAAACGTGATCTATCGCCTCGTACCAGGGCTGAAATCTTGGCACAAATTCATGCCAGTGATTTTGAAGAGGACATGAGTGAACCAGAATCCAAACCCTCTAAACCAAGTCCACCACCCTTTGTCAACCCTGAAAAGTACTATTCCATTCGAGAGACGGAAAAGCGCTCCTCTAGAAAATTTAGAACCACGGCTTACAAATACACGGTGAAGTTTAAAGATTTCAAGGCTGAAGTACCGTTAGAGAAAGCAGAAGTGTTCATCACCGAGGTGTGGGATTCTTTGCTCACCTCACTCAAGCGACAATGTCAACCCAAAGAAGACGATCGCTTGAGACTTTCCATACAACACGACGGTTTGAAATCCCCTGTTTGGATCGAGTTTTGCACCCCTGCAGAATTGACTGCTTCCAAAGTCATGGACAAGATTCAACACGTACAACAATCTAATGATCAGTTTGACATCACCGATGGTAAAGCCACACTGGACATGACCCACGTCTCTCCTCCTCAAGGGACAGGACACAAAAAGATGTTATTGGTGGACGACCTTCGCAACACCAAAAAGAGTCTCGTCCGAATTGACAACCCTCATGACCAGATGTGCTTAGCCCGTGCCATCGTGGTGGGACGAACCTATGCCAACAAGAACGACACGGTAGAATGGAAAAGAACCTGGGACACTATTCAACGTTCCGACCGAGCCAAACAACGAAATGAAGCAGAACTCCTGTTACAACAAGCCGGACTGTCCAAAGACACACCCTGTGGCATTCCTGAGATGCAAAAATTGCAAGATGTCCTAGCTCCACGATACACCTTGAAAGTGCACCCTCAAGAAGTGCGCGGACCTCTATCGTTTCGAGGGCAAGACTTTAAGGATGGAAAATACATTCATGTCTATTATCACGATGACCATTTCGATACGATTACCACTATCACTGGATTCCTGGGATACAGTTATTACTGTGAGAAATGTGACCATGGTTATAACAATCGAGAGCAACACAAGCATTGCGGATCGAAATGCACAGGATGTTTGGCCTCTTCACCCTGTCTGAGCGAAGAACCAGTGCCTTGTTCAACTTGTCTGCGCACGTTTGTCAGCCCTACCTGTTACCAACAACATTTGAAGACGCAAGGTTCACAGAAGAAATGCGCTTGTCAACTGCTGAGGTTGTGCTCTACGTGTGAACAAGTCATACGTACCAATAATACCAAAGCACACGTATGTTCAGGAAAGAAAAAATGTCACATTTGTCACCACATCGTGGACTTGGAACACCAATGTTACGTGCAAAAATACCAACCCCCACCAGAGAAAGAGGACGGTCACAAGAAGAAAGGCAATTTCATCTTTTTCGATTTCGAATGCATGCAAGAGACCGGCATTCACATTCTTAATTTCTGCGTGGCTCATCGAGCGTGCGAGAAGTGCATTCAAGAACCTATCTTCAGTCATTGCCCTCACTGCAGCAAGATTCCCGGAGGGCGTGAAAAAATCTTTCGGGGGCCAAACACGTTAGCCGATTTTGCCCAATGGGTCTTAGACCCCGTCGACAAGACGTGGAGCCAAGAGGACATCGAACGTTACGGAGATTGTCATCGTCATGCCACGGTGATGGCTCACAATTTCTCCGGATACGATGGACAGTTTCTTCTCAGATACTATACGGAACAAGGCACCGAGCGTCCTAAAGTGACTTTGAACGGAGCCAAAATCATTTTCATGCAAGTGGGACAAGTACAGTTTAAAGATTCGATGAGCTATTTGGCCATGCCTTTGAGTCGAATGCCTAAAACGTTTGGAATGACAGAAATGGCTAAAGGGTACTTTCCACACTTTTTCAATACGGAAGCCAATCAACATGCCGTTCTACCCCATTTACCTGAGGCTCACTATTACGACCCCGACAACATGCGTACCGAACAACGAGAAGCTTTCTACGCTTGGTACCAGGCTCACGCCTCGGACCCTTTCGACTTTCAGGAAGAAATGTTAAAGTATTGTCGTTCCGACGTGGACATTTTACGGCGTTGCTGTGGAAAATTTCGAGAACTGTTCATGGAACACGGAGGGGTCGATCCTTTGAAAGAAGCTTGCACCATTGCCAAAGCGTGTTCCTTAGTGTATCGACAACGATTCATGCCTGAAAACACCGTGGCTGTCATTAGTCCTCAAACGACCCACTTTGTCAAACGTCAATACTCGGTCAAAGCCCTACGTTGGTTACATTACTTGTGCGACAAGGAAGACAAGTGGATTCAGCATGCCCGCAACGGAGGAGGCGAAAAGACCATCGGAACGTATTCGGTCGATGGCTGGGACTTAGAAAACCCCAAGATCGTGTACGAGTTTAACGGTTGCTTATTTCACGGATGTCCCGTCTGTTACCCTGACCGTGGCACTAAAAATCAGTTTTTGCAACGAACCATGGAAGACTTGTACCAGGACACTTGTCAGCGACGCCTAAGTTGGAACAGGAAGGATACCAAGTGGTGGAAATGTGGGAACACGAGTACGATCACCGTATGAAAACCGATCCCGAGTTTAAACGCCTCGTGGAAAGTTACCAGTTCATGGACCCGCTGAACCCGAGGGATAGTTTGTACGGAGGAAGGACCAATGCCACCTGTTTGCTGTACCAAGCCGACGAAGAGATAGGAGAAGAAATCAAATACTTGGACGTGTGTTCGCTGTATCCCTACGTGTGCAAATATTGTCGCTTTCCTGTAGGGCACCCGCAATTGTTAACGGAACACATCGACCTGAAAAACATTCGACAATACGAAGGCTTGATCAAGTGTAAAGTTTTGCCTCCCACGAACCTATACCATCCCGTCTTACCTCACCATTGTCAAGGCAAATTGATGTTTCCCTTGTGCCGTACTTGTGCCGAAACGTGCAACCAAGATCAACCTTGTCAGCACAGCCAGGAAGAACGGGCCTTGACGGGAACCTGGGTCAGCGTAGAATTGTTCAAAGCTCTGGACATGGGATACCAACTGTTAGAAGTGTACGAAATTTGCCACTTTCCCAAGACACAACAGTATTGCAAGGGTGATCCCAGTCAGAAAGGCATTTTCGCAGACTACGTGGATGCCTTTTTGAAACTGAAGCAAGAAGCCAGCGGCTATCCTTCCTGGTGTCACACTCCCGAAGACCAAATACAATTCAAAGAGAAATACTACGAACAAGAAGGCATCACTTTAGACCACATCGAGAAAAACGAAGGCAGGCGATCGTTTGCCAAAGTGATGTTAAATTGCTTGTGGGGTAAAATGGCACAACGACCGTGTTTACCCAAGACGGAATATTTGACAGAACCTTCCCGCTACTTCCAGATGATTCACGACAAAACCAAATACATGAAACACGTGGACGTCGTTCGAGAGAATTTGATCTTGGTCAATTACGAAGAAGATCTGGACTTTGTGCAAGACGACCCTTTTGGAAATGTCATCATTGCGGCTTACGTGACAGCCCATGCTCGCTTAAAATTGTACGAAGCTTTAGAACTGTTAGAAGAACGCGTCCTGTACTTTGACACGGACAGTTGCATTTACATCCATCACCCGATTCAACATCACCCTAACATCGAAGGAGACCGTTTAGGAGCCTGGACAGACGAGCATCCCGACGACAAGATTCTAAGTTTCGTCAGTGGCGGTCCCAAAAATTACGGCTACGAATACCGGGACAAACAAGGAGAAGTGCACACGACGTGCAAAGTGAAAGGACTGACTCTGAATTATCGTACCAGTCGAGTGGTCAACTTTGGGGTATTGAAAGAAGCCTTGCAATCGGGAGAGGATGGAAACTTTAAAGTGACCACTCACCAACCGAACAAGATTGTACGTTTACCCACTCACCACATCGTCAGTCGACCTTTGGAAAAAGTCTATCAAATCGTGTACCAGAAGCGAGTTCGACTTCCCAATCATTTCACCTTACCGTATGGACACGTTGGTATAAAACATTGGTTGTAAGGGGATAGCCACCCACCAGAAAGATGACTTCGCCACAGCAAGAATCGAGTGAGAAACCCGATGAGAACTCCAAGTTCAAACCCTACCATTTTCCAGTCTTCTTACCTGACTATTGTGATTGTGCCCGTCGATTGGACACGTTTCAGAAATGGCCTACGGATAGGGAAGGATTACCTTCTTCGCATGTTTTAGCTAGAACAGGATTTGTCTACTTGGGACCTGAGTCAGGATTGGGATACGAGGTACAGTGTTTCGCTTGCGGACTGAAGTTACGAATGGATCTATGTATCTATAAAGATTCAGCTATTCTGGAACATACTCGATGGTCTCCGCACTGCCCTTACCTTTCTATGGCCTTTCCACCCATTACACTACGGTACAATGTTGACGGTACCTTAGAGACGGTACCTTCCGAAACAAGACATAAAAAACGTAAAAAAGGAAAGATGTACAAGCTGGAGACTGCATTGCGACTAGTATAAAAAGGGGGCTATGGTCAAGATCGATAGTTCATTGTGACTACCAAGACCGAGCGAACAAGATGAATACTTTGAAAAAGACATCGTTTCAGTTTGGGATTGTAAAAAAGTTGTATCTTCCTCTAGTGTGACTAATATTGGATGGATAAGACCCAGGCATTGCGACGGAAAATGTCCGGAAGGAAACTGCGATTGTCCATGTGGTTACCATTGTAATTGCGTAACGGAGTTTGCAGACGAGTGCGATTGTGAGCCTTGCGATGGGACCGATGCTGTACGTTGTGACCTGAGCGATGCCGTAAAGCATCATGGGAACTTTGTTCTCACTGCCCCTGTCATGGAAAGTGATGCTGTGCGTGTCAAACCTGAGGGATGCGAAAGCGATGCTGCTCGTCCTCTTGGACATTTTACTGGGTTTCGTTTTAAAGGGGAATGTCGACCTTCACGTTTACCTCCCTACGGATGTCATCCAGCCCTGACCAAACTCCTGCCCATTTCACTCAACCCTCATCGAAACGAACCTGTGAAAAACGAATATTCGTTTCCTGTGCGTTTGTCGGAATACTGCGACTTTGAAAATCGTCTTCAATCGTTCAAAGGAAAATGGCCAAAGTATCTGGGAGGACCGACCCCCGAAGAATTAGCCAGAGCCGGATTTTTCTACTTGGGCGAAGGAGATAAAGTCAAGTGCTTCAGTTGCGGTGTGTCACTTCACCACTGGGAACCGCAAGATTCGGACTACGTTGAACATGCTCGATGGTCACCGAATTGTCATTACTTACCTTTAGTGGGACCGAGACATTGAAGTAATTTCTTACCATAATAATCTGTTCATGGATACTTTACAAGAGAACATTCGTGCTTTGCCTGTGGAGTTGAGAGAACGCATTTACCGAGAGCTGGTCAAAATACAAGTGAAACGTAAAGAACAATTGCATCCGTTACGTCACCGGTGTTTGAACCACTGGTACCTGAAGGCTATACAAGGACTGATTGAGTTGAAAGTGTTCCATTGGACAGACATTGATCAACGACCTCCTGGTTATAAAAAGGAATGGTTTGGTATTGACGATTCTATCTACTACATTGTAAACGTACTGCATCGAATTCCAGAGGAAGAGTTAACGAATTACCAACATCTTGAACACAATGTCAACTTGGTGAAAGAGGAAACTTCTGAACGAATTGTAATGTGTAGATTAGTGACTCAACGATTTAAATTCGACACTGAAGTGAAACCATGTTTGTGCAAAGAGTACATTTCTTGTGTCAGACCAAAGAGGATTTAGTATGACCTATTCATGGATACTTTACAAGAGAACATTCGTGCTTTGCCTGTGGAGTTGAGAGAACGCATTTACCGAGAGCTGGTGAAAATACAAGTGAAACGTAAAGAACACTTGCATCCGTTACGTCACCAGATCTTTAACCACTGGTACCTGAAGGGTATAAGAGAACTGATTCGTCAGAAATTGTTTCAGTGGTCAGACCTTGTTCAATACTTCCAGGCCCCCGATGATTCACGTGTTGATCATTTTGGTTACTTCGAGATTCACCTAGAGCAACCCATTGAGGAAGACGAGGTAAAGGATTACCAACATTTGTTACGTGGAATCTACTTAGCGGAAGAGGAAACTTCTAATCGAACTCTGACGTTTCGGTTACAGTATGCAAGATTTACATTCCCAACTGGAGAACGAAGATCACTGGCTAGAAAGTACGTGTATTCTTTTCGAAACAAAGAGACTATAAAAACAGGCAGTTATGCCACGACTTATGTCGTATGTCATCCAACAGATTCCGTGGAAGGAACTCAATGACCATATTCAAACCGTGGATCATTACCATCGGTTATTACAAGAACTGTATCCATTCAATTTGGGACGACAAGTGGTGTGTGTCTTAGTGACTTGTTTTCTGGGATTTCGTTTACCAGCCGATTTTTTGTGGACTCTTTACGATCAGTACTTACCACCTCCATGGCCTTAAATGGTCACGAAAAACTCCTTTTGCTCAAAGCCTTGCGTTTTCATCTGGATACTTCTCGACCTCTACGGGAAAAAAAGATTCGTCAACTTTTAGCTACCCAAGACGTGTATGACGATGTGTGTGTAGCTTGTGACTTACATCCCCACTGGACTGATGTCCGTGCCTGGAAAGAATGGGATTTTGAGGCTTGGACCCAAGAAGTGGCCCAGTATGCACGAGAGTTGTTCAAGGAAAAAAGTTACTTTTCAACCCGTGTTAGTGACGGTGCCAGAAGAAACCGTCACCCAGGACAGGACTGTCGTGGACAGACCTGAAAGACCCTTTCGGGAGGACACTTGTGTGACCTTACCCCCTGTTGAACTGGTTAGAACATTACCCAAAAGATGTGATTGTTGTACAGACACTTGTGTTTATTCCACGTTCATCGTTATCATGTGCCTTTTATCCTTGTACTTAAGCCTTTGGCTTTTATGTATTTTTGTCTTTCGTATTCATGTTTGAAAAAAAAAAACATTCAATAAACGTGTTCTGAAAAAGTATATAAACTCTTGTCTTGTTTGTTTTTTCGTGTCACAAGTGACATTTCTCACACCATGGCTACCTCTGCTGTCTCTGCTCCCTCTTCCTCTACTGTCAAAGTCATCGACGAACACTTAGATCGTGCCAGTTGGGAGGCTTTGTATCTTCGCCATCCCTTTAACATGCTCATTGCTGGACCTAGCGGTTCAGGCAAAACCGAATTCGTCAAACGTTTGATCGAACATAAACATCATTTGATCGATCGGCCCCCTCAACGGATCGTGTGGTGTTACAAAGAGTGGCAATCGGCGTACAGCCTCTTGCGAGAAAGTCAAGGCGATTCCATCGTGTTTGTGGAAGGCATTCCTAAAGAAGACGACGGCATCGTCTCTGACTCCCGTCTAACCCATTTGGTCATTTTCGACGACATGTTAGGAGAAGACGAAGAAGAAATTAAATTGTGGTTCACGCGCAAAGGGCATCACCGTAATGCCAGTGTCATTTACATCACCCAAAATTTGTTTCAACAAAGTAAAGCCCATCGCACCATCAGTCTCAATGCGCATTACGTGGTCTTGTTTAAAAGCCCTCGAGATAAATCGCAAGTGCAAGTCTTAGCCAAACAGTTAGGAACGCCTTGGCTGACTCAGGCGTACGACGATGCCACTCAAACGCCACACGCTTATTTACTCGTCGATTTGAAACCTACGACCCCCGAGGATTTGCGATTTCGTACCCACTTGTTTCACCACTGGTGCCAAGACGGAGGGCCTGTCCTGTACACGTCTCCGTCCTCGACTTCATTTCACTCCTCCCATGAAAAAAATCTATAAAAACCTCAGACCCTTTTTCGTCTGTCTCACACAGTGTGAACATGACGTCCCTTCAGTCGCATCTTCCCGTCAAATTGATTCGTGCCTTGTATGGCATCAGTCGAGAAAAAGATCCACAAACACGAGCCCGTGTCTTAGAAGCTAGTCTCAAAGAAGTCTTACGATGGTTCACGGTGACGGCACGTCAAATACTCCAAGGAATCATTCAGATTCCTCATCAAACCCAACGCTTTTTCGATCGAAACAAAGTCGCTTTGGTCCAACTGGCCGATCCCCGCATCGACACTCAAACCAAAAAACAAATCATTTTGAAACCTGGAGGGAGCGGTACTCTAGGAGGGGTCATCATTCGCTCACTCTTAAGATGGGATCCTAATGCCCCCAAAGTTATCCCCAAGACAAAGTTCAACGAAGCCCCAAGAAGAAAAAGAAAAAGACCAGGTCCCCAAGAAGAATAACTTCTCCAGTGGCAGGGCCCTCCTCTTACCAGACACCACCACCCCGGAAAAAGAAAAGAAGCCCCCAGAAAAAGAAACAGAGAAAAAGTCCTCAGAAAAAGAAAAGTCCACAGAAGAAAACTAGTCGCAAGAGAGGCACTTCGGCCAGGACGCAACCTTACACTCGCAAACCACGACCTGCCACAGCGGTGACTGCGTCTCCGGCAGCCTCACGTTTGTCCACTTCTCCGTTGATGTCACCAGGAACTGAAGAGTACTTGGAGACGTTGATTACACCAAGAACTTCTCCGTTGATGACCCCCAAAAGAACTTCCCCAGTGGCAGGACCTTCCAATTTAGCGGTAGTGGCTGCTGCTCACAAAGTACCTTCTCCCAAAATCAAAGTCCATGAAAGATCGGGCATGTTACAAAGTTTACTGGATTTGTCCAAGCAAGAACTGGCTCGATTTAGTCCGTTACGTACCCCTGCACGACGTGTCATGCCTGTCCTCAAACTGATACGCCATAAAGACAATCAGTGGCGACGCGTTCCAGTATAAAAAAGGCTTGTGACCGAGTAGAGTATCAGTGTTTTTAGGTGCTCCTAAAGACTCAAAGATGTCACCCTCCAGAAAACCCCAAGGAAAGAAAAGGAAAGGACTGCCACCACGTTTAGCCAAACATGGGGACCTGTTATCTGTCCTGTCCAAAGCTTCTCCACCCCTACGAAAAAAACTCATTCAAACGGCCTCCAAAGAGGTCATCGATACCGTGTGCGAATGTTGTTTGAACGTTTTGAAAGGCACGATCCCTTTGTCCAAACACCAGAAACAATGCTTAAGCAAACATCGTCACGTTCTTCGCCAAATGGTTCGAAAGAAAATTCCCATTCGTCAAAAAAAGAAGATGTTAGTGCAACGTGGAGGCATTTTGCCCCTCTTGTTAGGCCCCATACTGAAAGGAGTCTTGGGAACCATGTTGGGAGGAATGATGGGAGCAAGATAAAAAGGCCCTCGGAAGTCCCAAAATCTCAGAATTGACCCCTGACAACCCCATGGAAGGACGAAAACTAGCTTTAGTGCCTTACAAACGATGGATGGAATACCATCGTTGGCACGAACAACGCACCCCGCATTTACCTCCCAATCCCAATTTGAGCGAGATGTCCCAGTTACAACACGAACTGCAGTCCTTGATGGATCGCCAAGATTTGTCCGAAACAGAAAAATCGCAAAAGTACGGTCAACTCTTGCAACGACTGCAACTCTTTCACCAGAAAGCTTTAGACGAAACAGCTCTACCCACTTTGAAAGATTTTAAGACCTTGATGAAAAGTCCAGCACCATCACCAGTACCAGTACCGGTACCAGTGGTCAAGACAGAAAAAGGAAAAGAAGAAGAAGAGGAAGGGTTTCAAACTCCACCAGAAAAAGTACGCAAGTTAACAACACCACCTACCTCCAGAATTGGATGGATTAAAAAGATGATGGCCACCCCTTCTTCCTCACAAGAGAAAAAGAAAGTGAAGACAGAAGTGAAGACAGAAGTGAAACAAGAACCGATATCCCCCGCTCAGACATCCTCCTCCTCTTCGACACCTATTGCCGGTCGCACAGGCAAAGCCTTGCAATCCAAGAAAATACCCCAAGAGAAAAAGAGTAGCCTCTTCCAAGAGTGGGTGCCTTATTAACACACAAACACAAAAAATGGAAAAAGTCTTAGCCAGCATTTACTACGATCCCTCCCATCCTGCAGGTTACGCAGGAGTTCAAAAATTGTATCGTGCTGCCAAAACTCGACTGAAAAGTCTCCGTTTACCTCAAGTGCAACGATGGTTACAAGAACAAGCTACCTACACTTTACACAAACCCATTCGACGTAAGTTTGCCAGAAGTCGCACCCAAGTGGAAGGCATCGATCATCAATGGCAAGCCGATTTAGCCGATGTCTCTCATTTGGCCAGCTACAATCGCGGCTACAAATATTTGTTTTGTGTCATCGACGTCTTTTCCAAATTTGCCTGGGTTGTGCCCTTGACTTCCAAATCGAGCAGCGAGTTAGTGCGAGCCCTGCAACGGGTGCTGAAACAAAGCGGTCGTCACCCTCTTCGATGGCAAACGGACAAAGGCACCGAATTTCTGAACCAAGCTTTCCAAAAAGAATTAAAGAAACGTGACATTCATTTTTTTACCACCGAGAATCCCGAAACCAAAGCCAGCATCGTGGAACGTTTTCAACGCACTTTGAAAGAACGCATGTGGAAATATTTTACGCATCACCACACTCTGAAGTACATCGACATCTTACCGCACCTGGTGCAAGCGTACAACCAATCTTACCATCGAAGCATCGGACGTGCCCCGCAAGACGTGACTCCCGACAACGAAGTGCTGGTGTTTGAGCGCCTGTTCGGTACGTCCCCGACGAGGGCTGTCCCCAAGAAAAGTGAAGAGTTGGCCGTAGGAGATTGGGTGCGCATTGGCAAAACCAAACGCACTTTCGACAAAGGTTACTTACCTAACTGGACGACCGAACTGTTTCGCGTTACTGGACGAGTGCATGGCCGTCATCCTACCGTCTATAAATTGGAAGACATGAACGGAGAAGTACTCAAAGGAACGTTTTATTTGCCCGAGTTACAACGTGTCACCAAAAAAGAAGACGACGTGTACGACATCGAAAGCATTCTCGAACGCAGAACCCGTAAAGTGGGCAAACGACGTGTCAAAGAAGTCAAAGTACGTTGGAAAGGATATCCACCCAGTTTCGATTCTTGGATCGACGCTTCGCAAGTCATCGACTATAAAAAGAAGAAGTGACCATCATGCCCTTTCACACATCAGACGCAGCTACGTCGACCACTCCTTCTTCCCCTAGTTCTTCTGTGCAAGATTTACAAAAACAACCCTTGTGGGTGTGGTATGGAGAACGTGTGCCTGAAACGCAAATCGTCTTTTTCTGCCAAATCTTCGTGGTGTATTGTGTCATCGGGGCAGCCATCGCCAATTTGAGTTTGCAACAAGGAGACAAACAATTGTGGACCATTTTATTGAGCAGTTGCATCGGTTACCTGCTTCCCAATCCCTCCCTGAAATTCTCCTCGAACGGGAACGTTGTGTCCAGTGCCAGTGCCAGTCACCACTCCAACAACCACAACCAGAACCCCATTTTGGGCGGAGACACGTCTCTGACGTCCATTAATAACCCCTCGGACAGCCACAGAACTCTGGAATTATGAGTCACCAAAACCAATTTTACTTAACCTTACCCAGTGACAGTTCCATGGAGGTGTTTCCCCACAACACGTTGTGCTGTTACACGGCCAAATTACCTCAGGCCATCCCCTTAGATCACGAAGCCCATTGGGAAGTGGCTTTAGTGGAAATCATTCACCCGACCCAAGTCCTCAATGTCCTTCCCAATCAAAATTTTTTTCATGTGGAAGTTCATGACGAGTCATTGCAACAGGAGTTGAATAAGAAAGTCATATATGACAATAAAACCTATAATGAGAAAACTCAAAAGTGGACCTACCACTTTTTCATTCCCCCAGGTTATTATTTCAGTGGTCAACATTTGGTCAACATCATAGCTGCCAAGTTTAATGGCGTGTTTGGGAAAGCTTTGGAGCATATCAACAAAAGTGTCACCATGGAGTACCACAAAGTAGCTCGTCGCTTCTCGATGAAATTTGAGCGGAGTAAAATCATGTCCATTTTATTTTGTCCTGAATTGTTTGACATGTTGGGCGGAGACATGAATCTGAGAATGAGCATACTCAAGAACAACGAATTACCCATCGTTTACGACAACGAGTCTTTTAGCAAGTTATTTCGTACCCCAGTAGAACTGAACCAAGGACTGAATTTGATGTTCGTGTACTCCGATGTGGTGGAGTATAACGTGGTGGGACACACCTCCGTACCGTTACTGCGTGTCATTCCTTTCAAAGTGGATTCTGCCGCGAACGCTGACGAGGAAGGTGGAAACACTTACCACGTCCACCGCGAATTTGTCCATCCTCACTATTTGCCAGTCAACAAGTCGTATTTGGACACGGTCAACATTACTATAAAAGGAGATCTGGGACAAAATATTCCATTTACCAAAGGAAAAGTCACGGTGAAACTCCATTTTCGAAAACGGTTCTCTCACGATTCGTAAGTAAGTCATGTATCCAGTGTACCAAGGGGTTGCACGACAGCGAGGACACGGTTTAGGAGACATGTTAAAATCGGCCTTTCGTTCGGTGGCCCCGGTGTTGAAACCGATGGTGACACGCGGATTGCACGCCTTGAAAGATGCGGCACTGACGCAAGGCAAAGAATTTCTCCAAAATGTCATCATCGACAAACAAAACCCTAAAGAAGCCTTCATGAGGGCAGGCAAAAATGTCCTGCTGCAAACGGGTAAAGACATTTTAGGCCGACGAGACACACCTATAAATGCCCTGCACGCTACCGAGTCAGGCATTCAGCAAGGACAAGGCAGAAAGAGACGACGAAGAAAACACCCTTTCACCAGACTTCAAGCTAGAAAAGCCAAGAAAAGAAGAACCGTTCGAGACTTAGACGTTTTCGATTATTGAGACACAGAAAAAATGATGCACCGAGAGTCATGTGCTTGTTCCAAGACGGAACTGGATATGTTTGCCATGCCCCCCACCATGATGACGATGCAAGAATCCCAGTGGGTGGAATTTCATCCCGTCTCCTCTTTGACGGATTCCGCTCCCATCGAGTTCGAAATCAAAGGACAACCCGAAGATTACATCGATCTGAATAGCAGTTACCTGTATTTGAAAGTCAAAGTGATCAAAACTGACAACACCAATCCTGGAGCCAATGATAGGGTAGCGCCCGTCAACAATTTCATGCATTCCTTGTTCAGCGAAGTGGACTTGTACTTGAATAACAAACTGGTCAGCAGCAGCATGGATACTTACCCATATCGTGCCTACTTGGAAAATCTCTTGACGTACGGAAAAGAAGCCAAGAATACTCATCTGGATGCTTGCGTGGTATGGAAACCTGACACGGCAGGTGCAGGCACGTTTAGCGACACAGCCCTGACAGAAGATGACAATCCTCACAATGTGGGGTTTAACACACGTAGAACTAAAATTCTGCAAGGACGTAGTTTAGAACTGATGGATCGTTTGCATTTGGACATGTGGTTACAAGAAAAGTATTTACTGAACGGAGTTGATATTCGCCTGAGACTGAATCGTAGCACTGCCGCTTTCCATTTGATGGCCCATGCCAACGAATACAAAACTGTTATCCAAGAAGCCAGACTTTACGTACGCCGTGTGGAAGTGTTACCTAAAGTGGGAAACGACATCAGTCAGACGTTGAGCAGAACGACCGCCAAGTATCCCATACGACGTGTGGAAGTGAAAACGTTCACCATTCCTGTTGGACAGCGATCCATGATCGAAGATCATCTGTTCCAAGGACAGTTACCCAAGCGTTTGATCGTTGGTATCGTCAGGAATTCAGCTTTCAATGGACTTCACAACGAAAATCCTTTTGAGTTTCGACACTCTAGCGTGTCCAAAATCGAAATCAGTCGCGACGGCAAGACCTTGTGTACACGACCCTTTGAGCCTAACTTTGCCCAGAACAATTACTTGAGATCGTACTTGTCCCTGTACGAAGCCACCGGACAGTTAGGACCCAATACCAGTCACGGTATTACGTACGAGGATTATGCAGGAGGCTACGCTTTGTGGGCTTTCGATTTCACTCCAGACCAAGGCAGCGACGAGGGACATTTCCACCCTATAAAATCTGGCCAGATTCGTGTGGAAATTCAGTTTGCAAATCGAGACCCTGCTGATCCAACGTTGAACGTCATCCTGTATGCAGAATTTGACAATACGATAGAAATCAACAGTTTGAGAGAAGTCATTCTAGATTACTAGAAGCCATGGAAGACTGTTATCCCTCTTTACCTAGTGAAGAAACTTTGGACATGGAATGTGAGGAGACCGTGGAAGGAGAATCCCAAGACAAAGACGAAGAAATTGTCATGATGAAGTCGAGATGGCCAGAACAAGAAGCCCATTTAGTCTCCTGTTTTGCCAAACACTTGGTAGACAAAATGACGGAATTGATCAAGAAAAATTGTTATGGATGTCAAAACGATCATCCCAGTCAAATTCAACACGATAAATGCCTGATGTTGAGTCAAGAAGAAAAATTGGACGAGTATCTGGACGAAGCTTGGAGTCTCATCTCAAACAAAGACGTGTTGCACCAGTGGTATATAGACTTGCGTGAACATTCTTGTCCACCATTAACCACTCAAGAGATCCATCGTATCGAAGCTCTCCTGAATCAGAGTGAGGAAACAGAACAAATAACCGTTTATTCGTCAGACATTTTCAAGCAAAAAGTCAGGATCGAATTGACGACTTATTATTACCTGTGAAGAAAAAAAACACACAAATCAATGGATACCTGGGAACTTTATTACCTTTTGAACCACAGTTCGTATACGGCTTCTTGGAATCCTGTCGTCTGTGCTAAAGATGAACTCCCTCATCGCAAACCTAAAGACCATCAAGCTTACGTGATCAACACGGACGACAGTCATCTCCCAGGAACCCACTGGGTAGCCGTTTACTTTCCTCAAGAAGGATGTGTGGAATATTTCGATTCGTACGGATTGCCCCCTTTGGAAGACGATATCATCGACTTTATGAGAAGAAATGCTCAGACTACCCGATTCAATAACGTGAAATTACAAGGCACAGATTCCTTGGTGTGTGGACAGTACTGTGTGTATTTTCTGCATCATCGCAGCCTGGGCTATTCCTTAGAACATTTAGTGACTCATTTTGATCCTCGTTCTTCTGCTAGAAACGATGTGAAAGTAGATCGATGGTTTTGTGACCATTATGCTTATCTTTTGTCTCAAGCTAGGAAACGTAGTGTCCATCAATGGCCTAATGATTTCCAACAGTGGAAATCACGATTTCATTCACAACGTTGTCAGCCCTGTTTAAAGTAGATTGTCAATTGAGAAAAAAATGTTTGTGATTTGAAAAAAATGGTTTGATGTTATAGTGTTGGATTATTGTTAAAAATGTTAGAGTTGTTGTTTAGTGTTAAGTGATTTTTGAATAAAAAATGTTGTGTTTTGAAAAAATGCTTTTGTCTTTTGTTTAGCTATAAGAATGTTGAATTGATGTTCTTTCATTTCTTACTATCCCTCTCATGAACGTTGCGGCTCGAAAACCGTGTGGGGGATGTTTTCCTTCACGTCCGCGCTTTCACTATAATAACCGGGGTTGTTTCCAGTCTAACCATCCATTGTCGACTCATCCTCCTACGAAGATGTGCTCCAAACTAGCTAAGCTCAACGAAGCCTACGTGAATTTGCATAGGGTCAGACACAGTCTGATACCAAAGCCAGAAGAAATAGAGAACGTTAGAATGTTAAAAATCACTGAAGACCTAATAGAAGAGCTCTTCAGAGAAGAAGTGAACAGGGAAAAAGAAGAATGGACAGAGAAGTACAGACTTCAGAGACAGCAGCAACAGCAGCAACAACAGCAACAACAACAAGAGCAGCAGCAACCTGAAGCTGACAGAGGCTTTGTCGATTGCCGTATCGACACCAAAGAGTTCTTCTTCTCTTTCCGAAGAAGCAGACCTATCGCCAGAAAGTCTATCCTCAGAGGACATCGCATTCTTAGAAACTAAAAAAGAATGCCATAGCAAACAAAAAAACAGCCCTTTTCAGGGCTACCCAATACTCTAGAAAAGAAATAACTATTAATTTGCCAATGTGTGTAAGTAGAGTAGTGTGAAAATAAACACTAACTCTTGCTATTATTAAAAAAGTGAGGGTATGTGTTAGTGTGTTTGTGTTTGTAAGAGCTAACCTAAGTTGGTGAGGATAATAGATTAAAATTATGTCTTTTTTGGTGTTTGAGGTGTATATTTGGGGTTAGATTGGATTGCTTTGCTTATGTGGATAGTCTATTAAAGTGATTTATAAAAAATTTTACAATAGTGATGGGTAGCATAAAAAAGTGAGTGAGTGTTTCTTTTAGGTCCGCGCGTTGTTGTTGTTGTTTTTTGGTCATGATCTAGGTAAGATCAATTTTATGTTATTAGGGGGATGTTTTCCATCACGTCCGCGCTTTCACTATAAATTGAAACTCGTTCGGCAGTCCAGCTACCCTTGTTGATTGATCAACACAGCCAGAAGAATGAATAGCAGAATAGTGAAACTGTTAGAACTCCAGATGCACCTGGAATATGCCAGGCGCATAGTAAACGAACTATCAGCGGAGGCTATAGTAGAAGAAGCAAGAGTAAAGAAGGAAGAGGAGGAGAGAAGAGAGAGGGAAGAAGAGGAAAAGAAAAGAGAAGAGAGGATGTCGTTCAATATTCCCGAGACAGAGGATTGGGGTGTTGAAGCGAATCATCCTCCCTCTGCGCTCCCCAGAAGAAAGGTGAAAGAAGACTGGGGAAGAAGATGCGTGTGTGGCGCCAGGCCAGGACGGTGCAACCATTAGATAGGTGCATCAGGAGTTCAAAAAACAGCCCTTTTCAGGGCTACCCAATACTCTAGAAAAGAAATAACGATCAATTTGCCAGTGTGTGTAGGTAGAGTAGTGTGTATATAAACACTAACTCTTTTTTAAGATAGTGTGAGGGTATGCGTTTGTGTGTTTGTGTGTTTGTGTTTGTAAGAGGTAAGGTATGTTTGTGTGAATAGTAGATTATGGGTTTCTTAGCGTATCTGAAGATTATAGTTAGGGTTTGATTATATGAAATGAGAAAAGTGGGGATGTTTTCCTTTACGTCCGCGCGTTGTTGGGTCATGATCTAGGTAAGATCAATTTTATGTTCTAGGGGGATGTTTTCCTTCACGTCTGCGCTTTTCGTATAAGAACCCACAGTATTCTTCGTTCAAACCATTCTACGGAATAACAGATACAAGATGGAAGTGTCGGCGTTGTTCAATGACTTAAGAAATGTTTATTTTTGGATGATGGATGGAGAGTACACTATTGAAAGGATAGAAAGAGAATGGAGGTTGAGAAAAAGTCTTGACTATGTCAATGAACTACAATTAGCGAGGAAGATGATAGAGGAGATGATAGAGGAAGAAGTTAAGAGATTGAGAGGATTGATTAAACCAGAGTATGTAAGAGTGGGGACTATAAAAGAGTCTATGGACAAAGTAAAAGCAGTGAGATGCTATTTAGAAGAACTAGAGAAATGGTCAGAGTGGAAGTTCGTGAAAAGGGGCATTGAACAACTAAAGAAAGCGGAAGAAAAGATGAAAAAGATAATAGAGGAAGAAGTGCAGAAAATTAAGGACAGGTGGGCAAAAGATAGAAAAGAACAAGAGAATAGAAAGAAAAAAGAAGAATATGAGAGACTGAACAATAACTGGATAAAAATCCAACAGAAGTTCCGAGCCATGGGTCACCCGGACTGGATACCGGAAAATGAAAAGAAGAAGAAAAAAGGAATTTGGGGAAAGATTAGGGGCTGGATGAGAAGATGGAGGAAATAAAAGAAGAAAGCCAAAGGCCCTTTTCAGGGCCAGTCATATTTCTCGAAAAGAGATAGCCTTTCTATTGCCTACCCCTTTTTTTAAAAAAAATTTTAAAAAAAATCCCATGTTAAATTCCCCTTGTCCGTAGAGTGACCCACGATTTATCGCCATGTTAAATTCCCCTTGTCCGTAAAGTGACCCACGATTTTTTGCCATGTTAATTCCCCTTGTCCGTAATCTGACCCACGAGTTTTCGCCATGTTAAATTTCCATTGTCCGTAATCTGACCCAAGGGTGTTTTTAATGCTAATTCCCATTGTCCGTAAACTACCCCCCTTCACTACTCACGTTTGTTCGTTTGCTCCTATGTGAAATCGAACACCTTTAGAAGGCGAAATGCGCGTTCAACTCTCTGACCTTGACATATGCCTTACGCTGTATTTTAATATTCTTAATTGGAACAAAATATTAAGCTATACATTTACACTCTGGTCCCGAACCAGGTCCCACGCTAAAAATTTACACTTATTTTGATCCATGTTTCACGCTTTACATTCTCATCGACTTGGAACTAAGTTAAATTTTATAAATTAGCATTCTGATGCTAACACACGCATCCTACGGTCAGATGGTCGTAAAAGTGTTCACTTTCACGCAAGAGCAAACGAACAAACTAGGCGTTAGAATTACATGCGTAGACCTAAGATGCTGTATGAAAATGTTATGAAATATAATGAAACAAATAACATCGTCACTTTGTAATCCCATAAAGCACAGCCTACGACCTGGTTTTGTTAGTTATTTTATATCCCTCAGCAAGGCTTTAAAAAGGCACTCTCCAGCCCACGCCTCCAGCCCACGCCTTGTAGGACGTTACACATGCCTGTCGAGTTAACACTGATATGGAACTACGTATCGCTCTATGTATTGATACTCTGATAGATAACTACATATCACTATATATTTCAACATTCTGATCCAGAAATATGTTTCACACTATAAACGAAAACTCTTGATTTGCAACTACGTATTCCACTATATATTAACAATAACATGGAACCAGATCCCATGCTATGATTTGCATATTTGACATGGAACCACGTCTCACACTATACATTAGTATTTTAATTTGTAATCACGTCTCAACATATACCTTTGCCCCTTCTGTTTGGAAACATATCTAACACTGTACATGAACACTTTCATTTGGACCGTTCCGGTGGTTAGAGGGTTCGTCTCAGATGCGGGAGATTGCGTGGTCGAACCACGACTGAGATATACCAGAGACTTATACAAATCGTACAAACAGCTGCCTCGTTGGCACCCAGCATTAAGAGGTTTATTGTTATAGTGTTTAGTGTTAGGACTAGTCGGCTTGTTGTCAGGATAATGTGCCTCAGTCGGACATGATGCTACATGTTTGCGGCATGATGCCTTCACTAACTGGTGTTATTAATACCTCTCTCTCATCTGGGGAATTCCCATCATTTTTCAAAACTGCCATTGTAAAGCTTCTGCTGAAGAAACCAAGACTCGACCATAACGAATTAAAGAACAAAAATCTTAGAAAAGGTTGTTCTATCACAGCTTGTATCTCATATACATTCAAATAGTCCTTTTAGCAATGTACAATCTGCATATCGCCCTTGTCACAGTACTGAAACAACTCTTCTAAAAGTAGTTAATGACATTCTCTCTGCGTTGGATAGCGGAAAGATTACAGTCCTCACCCTCCTTGATTTGTCTGCAGCATTTGACACAATAGACCATGATATATTACTTCACCGTCTCCAGCATGTATTTGGCATTCATGATACAGCCGTACTGTGGTTCAAGTCCTACTTGGTCAACAGGACACAATATGTATCTGCAAATGGAATACACTCCAGCCCAATTGATCTATGTTGTGGTGTTCCACAGGGGTCTGTTCGTGGACCTGTTCTCCTCATTCTGTACACTCATTCGCTCTCAAGTGTCATAGATCATCATCCAGTGTCTCACCAATTGTACGCTGATGATGCAAGAGTTAGATGCAATAAAACCTCCTTTTAGCACAATAATTGATACATTTTCTGAAACGACGCTGATCTGAAAAATGCATGTCAGGAAAGGAATCAGGTTTCGAAAAAATAAACTTGCAAAAGAAGGTTAAAAAGATTTAAATATGACGTCATTGTCACCTGATCAGTGCTTCATATGTGTCATTGGAATAGCCATTTTGTGACAACATTGACCATATTTTAAACGTTTAAAGTGATGAAACAACCAATGCAGCTTTTTACTGAATATATATTATGCATGAACAACTTACTATTAAGATCTCGGTTGATTTGTCGAATGTAGAACATGTGAAAACAAAACAAAAAAAGTTCGTTAGCGCTCATCAGTAGCCTGCATCTCTATAAACTGACGTTTCTGCTATAATAAAAACGAACATCATTCTGATTTGTAATCCCAGTATATGTTAGGATTGCATGGATTCCACAGTTGTTGCATCGGTTGCATTGATGTCATCAAAGTAAATATATTTTATTGAGAATTGACTGCAGGACTTAAATATAACCTCGAATACGTATTTCTTTGGGGCTATAATTAGGTTATTATTAGATAGGCATTTAAAAAAGTTTCCATTGGTGACTGTACATGTATTAATGGTGAGGAAATCTGCTTCTGAAATACCTTCAGTTGTCGTGCAAACTTACAATTTACATCCGGGTAGGAGTTTATTCACAGAACGAAATTGAAACTCTTCCGTAAATTTAAATACTTTGGAACATGTGGAATCTCATGTAAACAATGTATTTAAGCGGGCTATAATACGTCAGTGACCGCCATTTTTATTCCTGAAGAATTTGAGGCAATTCTTTTCCTTAATATCTCGCCACAATCTTTTACTTTCAAAGAGATCTACTTGTGTAAACGTTGAGAACAATTATACTGCAAATAGCAGAACAAGAATAATATATTTCTTTCTATTTGGTTCAAAGGATTTACAAACCTGCGCCAACTGGCTGTATCGCATTAAAGCTTTGTATCTTAAGCTGATCTAGTTCCTGACCTTAATTCATGATTTTAAATAAACAACTTTTCTTTATAAAATATTTCTTAGTGTGAGATTCATATAGTCGAATCGAGGCTGTACGGGGATCACATGACATTGGACATGTAAATAGTTTCTGTATTGTTCTAGGAACATGTAGCAATTATTTCGAAGTTCTGGTTTTACCGGAAGGTTTTGCGCAGTAGCCACATTTAATAGTGATGTTATGGGAAAGAGCATCATTTGGGCTTTCAACACTTAGACTTTAAGGTGTTTTTGTTTATGTTGTGACCAGTTGGAGTTTAATTTTAAATTTTTCTTCAAATTATTTGGATTCTAAGAGATTATTTTTCCCTGGAAATACCTGTGCTCGGAATTAATTATTGGACAAAGATAGTGAAAAATTATGGAATTCAAACACCGGAAAAGTATTTTCTGTGGTTCAACAAAGAACTGTTGAAACTTCAGTACTATGCTGAATACAGTATACGTCATCGCCTTCCATTTTGGATTTTCGTCGGGACCCGAACTCAAATTCATTAGAAAATTTTGTTACGAGGACTTCTAACCTTTAATTACTGGATTATTTTTGGATTTGATTCTTATTGTTGTTGCTGTTGTTGGGTTCAACGCCATTTTTGAACACACGATAGGCTATACATGATGGCCATTATTAATGGTGGAGAAAGAACCTGGGTGAACCCAGGAAAAAACACTGATTCACGAGATTTTATTCTTAAAATCGTAAGTTGTTTTCCTCATTGTTACCTTGTTTTTTTAAGGAAAATAAATTATTTGTTAAATTTTTATAAAACTTGTTGTTTTCACTTTTTTATTGTTACTGTTTATGAGAGCCTAAACACGTAATAGTAGATACCATGATCTTACCTGTACGTAATCACAGCATAAGAGTGGATGAGAGTAACAACGATTTTTAATTAGGAAATATATTCCAAATATTTATTAATCTCAGCAAATCTTTTGAAAATTATCCCACGACAGTTGAGAGTCAGTGACATGGAAGCAAACATTTTTGGTTCTATAACATTTTTGGAATTACTTTGAAATAAATTTGTATATACTCCTCGAAATCAAATATTTGGATGTCATCAAAATAGAAAGTTATTGTAAACGTTATCTGACAAGTCCAAAAGAATAGAGTGTTCAAAATTAAGTCCTTGTCTCGTATCTGATGATGTGACACTGGTCTAGAACGTCATCATATGCCAACAGACTTGATGTATCACAACTGCATTGTCCAGAACTCCTTTGAATACGTTCACTATAATCCCAGAATAACAGTTTAGTCCAGAGTCACTGATTACTTTGAAATTCCAGCAAATAATCCAGACCAATGTTTCATCTCAAAGTGTATCGAAGCATAATATTAAACACATCTGCTGACAGATACTAAAACAAGATCATAGTACACAAGAATGAGGCAAACGTCCACGTCGTCGTGCATTTATATGCCATACCTCTATACATCGCAACATTAGTTTATTCGATCTATGTCGCAATACTTCATACCTGACTTATGTCACGATACCCACGTCGCAACAGAACCCATCTGACTGAATTATCCAATGGGAAATAATCCCAAAACTTGTACACAGCTTCGCCATTACGGTTAACTTTAAAACTTGTAAATATATATTTATAACCCTTATACAATATACAGTCATTCACTAAATGCAGAAACACAATATTGATATGCATATGTAAAAACAAAATATTTAGTAATCATGGATAAGAAGAAATTCATGTACAAAATCGACGATTATTGCTTTTATTATGTCAGAGCGATTGAAATATTTGACGAGTGAGTTCACTACAAGATAATTCATGACGGATACAAGTTTAGTTTGCATATAATTATAAACAAAAAACTGCCAAAGCGATATGAAGGATTTCGTAATGTTACATGAAACTAGTGACATTCTCGTGAAAGACGTGAATTGTTTATCGCAGATGAGTAAGAACTTTCCTTGAGTAACAACCATGAGCTGGTCAAACTCTTTCTATTTAAGACGTACAATGGCGAAACGATCTTTTATAATGGCATAAGGAAATTCTTTATCGAAGGAATGTACAATTTGAGCTATTCAACAATGGTATTTTTGAGAACAAATAAACACAAGGAAATGAATTTAAAAAATTGGTCACAATGACATATTTGTAAGATGAATTTGTAATATACCACCCCGACGCATCCTCTTGCGGAGTTTCATGATTTCTGGTAAAAGCGTAAACAATAAACAGTAGATATAAAACCCCATCTATTCATGAACTAAATTTAACAATGTACAACTTATTCATATGCATGTTAAATGACCTTATTTTATTTGTAAGGTGGTACAAACAGAGCTCCATACAATCATCAAATTTGTCATTCTGGCTTGAACAGGGCTGTATATTAAATCAAAGAGACTGGATCATGAAATATGGGTCACGGTGACTAATGTTTATTACGAAGGTTTAGTTTCATGATGTATCAAGCTGCAATGCTTACGTTTCGTCGTTCATGGTATAACATCATAATGTGAAGTCCACTTCGTCGTTCATGGTATAACAGTATGCTATGAAGCCCACTTCGATGTTCATGGTATAACAATATGTCACGAACTGATTTCTATAACCTATAAAGAATATCTGACATTCATTACGGACGTACATATGTATATGCTTCCCTCTATCTTGCTACTTACAACGACAAGACATTAGTTTATTTCTTGTACACAAAGGTGAAAGCTCCCACATTATTTAAGGCAATAGACGTCTTGAAAATTTAATAAACATAACTTTTGTGACCTTCTGTTGCAAGAAACAATCGAAATAAAAAATCGTGTTGTGGTTGAATATAACTCTACTCCCTGCCCCACCTCGATATATTTTACCTCATCACGATTTACATGTTAGAAATCTAGGAAAGCCCCACAAGAAATATATCAAGTCTCACGATATACAATGTTATTTTTAACTGTAAAACATTTATTCTTAACTATCCATCAGCTATAACTTAAGAACGGATTATTTTCTTTTTTATTGATAGTAGTTATGTGTGTGTGTGTGTGTGTGAGAGAGAGAGAGAGAGAGAGAGAGAGAGAGGGAGAGGGAGGGGAAGAGAGAGAGACCTATCATGAGGACGGCATTTGCTTTCTTTAAAACATTTTCAAAAACCACTTCAATCGAAAATTAAATAGTCGGTCCATTATATCTGTGAACTGTACAATTAATTCAGTCACTTTCAGTTAGCTTTGCTGATCATCAATACAGGCTGCTTCACTGAAAAGTGATACTTAATGCGAATAAAAAATATCTACATTAAAGTTCAAATTAAAAAATATTTCCCTGTTACAACGAAATTTATGCCAAATATCATTGTAATCCGGATATAGCAAGTTAGCAGATATAAATAAGGTCATGGTATGTACAGTTACGGTAAACAATCGACGGCAAAAAGATAATTAGTAATGTCTCGGGAATCCGCATACGATGCCTAACTGAATTACCGCCCTTAAAATGTATTTTGTAATTGAATACATTAATGTGCAAGACGGCGGATGCAAATTGCAATAATAATAATCTAAAGTAATCTCTCATAATCTCTAATAATAATCTAAAGTAATCTCTCATAATCTCTAATGATAATCTAAAGTAATCTCTCATAATCTCTAATAATAATCTAAAGTAATCTCCCATAATCTCTAATAATAATCTAAAGTAATCTCTCATAATCTCTAATAATAATCTAAAGTAATCTCTCATAATCACTAATAATAATCTAAAGTAATATCTCATAATCTCTAATAATAATCTAAAGTAATCTCTCATAATCTCTAATAATAACCTAAAGTAATCTCTCATAATCTCTAATAATAATCTAAAGTAATCTCTATTAGTATATAATAATGATCTAATGTACTCTCAATTGACTTCTAGTAATAATCTAAAGTGATCTCTAATAAACTCTAGTAATAATCTAAAGTAATCTCTAATAATCTCTAATGATAATTTAAAGTAATCTCTATTAATTTCTAATAACAACCTAACGTAATCTCTATATTACAGTGTATGGTGCATCACAAAATTTCATGAAGCTCAAAACCATAGCGAATCTAATGTGAATGGTATATTCATTAAGCTGGTTTTCGCAACAACAACAAATATTTATTAATAGATTATGAATCAATGTATTTTTTTAAAAACTTCAAGAGAAAGAGCTTGTCACTAAATTGCTGATTTCAGTACATTTCCAAAGATTTAATTACGCAAAAATATTTTGATTTAATAAGATTTTCCAGTCGTATTTTTGCTGCTACATCTAAAGATATATCTTGTGGGTGGAATAGTTATTTGGTCTCACAGTTTATACTTTATTTTACTTAAAACCCTATACTAATCGAATCATATGCATTTTTATTGGTTTGGATTGTTGTTCCATTTAACAAGTGCAAACTATGTATCTTTAGTGTGTGTGTGTGTGTGTGTGTGTGTGTGTGTGTGTGTGTATACTTGTATGTATCTCTACCCCTTGTTCTTAAATCATACCCACCCAAATAAGACTTTCTTCTTGAGCCCTACAGATTCTTAACTACTACTTTACCTAAAAATACCTCTCCAAAACAGATAGGAGAGCAGGTCATTGTAGACAGTGGTGTGTGTTTATTTTAGAATTCCAGCTTTCTCATTTACAGGCACTTCTTACGTAGTAGTTGTGACGTAATTAACCAATATACTGATCCATAATATTTTATCTGTTTTCTTCATTGTTCACTTTAATACAGATTGATGTGAGCTGTCGTTGTTACCATCATTCACCTTTGATTAAATGCCAGTCCATTTTATGATTTAAATTTGAGTGCAATGCACACACACATACGTTCAATAACACACATACACACATATATTGGTGGGGCGTACTAGAGTAAAAAATGACTGTATAATTACTGGTGTACAATCGTTTGTGCGACCATCGCAACATATTGGACACATAATTTGCATTTTGTCAGATCGAAACATGTTCATATAATTACATCCTTGCTGCTAAATAGTGTATATTTATTTTTACATTATATGTTCATTCTGCTTTTTATCTGAAATTACATTTTAGAAATCAAGAATTGTCAATAAAACTAGTTTGAACACGTCGATACAGTTGTTTATTCTGTGCAGAGCTTCGTCGCATCAAGTACAAAAAAAGAAGAAAGAAACAACAAGTTGAGACCACATTTAATTCAACGTGATAACATCCAATTAAATCAGTTGCTTTAACTTCACTACGCCTTGATTTATGGAGAGTAATAAAACTCTAAAATCTTGATAGACCATGACACGAAAACTTTGATATTTGCTTACCAACCATATTACGACTTAACGTAAGTGATGACCTTATTTTTTCAAAAATCATAAATCGCCTCAGTCATAAAAACTGGTGTAAGGTTTTATTTTCTACATACAGAGTTTAGATGTAAAGCAGGTTCTTTGGGTTCAGGTAAGGTATTTTTTTTTTTCAGTTTTGAATCGTGTCCGTTGAAAACATAAATTTGATATATAAAAACAGATTTGAATATAATTCTCAAACTATTAATTATAATTAATAGGCGAGATACATGTATAGACAGACAGACCCACCGGCAGCCCTGTTATATTGTGATTTTTATTTTATTTCTTTATTTTCCACTTATATAATCCTCTTTTTAACCTGAGACTCTCTAAAAAAAGCGTATTTCTGTCCGCTCTTTCCCGACATATGTGCTGTACCTGACACACGTCAAATGATTTAACATGATGGAACAAGAGATAACATAAAGCTCCAGGGAAGGCTTTGTTCTCATACACAAATGTGTACACAATGTGTATGTTGATACAAGTGAAAATGAACAGAAGCATTTATTAACAATTTTTTAAAATCATACACATATATATTTGTTGGGTGTACTGGAGTAAAAAGTGACTGTATAATTACTGGTGTACAATTGTCTGTGCGACCATAGCAACATATTAGACACATAATTTGCATTTTGTCGGATCAAAAAATGTTCATATAATTGTAAATACATCTTTGGTGCTAAATAGTGTATATTTATTTTTACATTTTCTTTTAATTCTACTTTTGATCTGAAATTAAGTTTAAGAGATCAAGAAGTGTGGACAAAACTAGTTTGAACACGTCGATACAGTTCTTTATCGTGTGCCTGGCTTCGTCGCATCAAGTACAAAAACGAGGAAAGAAACAACAATTTGAGACCACATTTAATTCAACGTGATAACATCCAATCAAATCAGTTGCTTTAACTTCACTACGCCTTGATTTATGGAGAGTAATAAAACTCTAAAATCTTGATAGACCATGACACGAAAACTTTGATATTTGCTTACCAACCATATTACGACTTAACGTATGTGATGACCTTATTTTTTCAAAAATCATAAATCGCCTCAGTTATAAAAACTGGTGTAAGGTTTTATTTTCTGCATATAGAGTTTAGATGTAAAGCAGGCTCTTTGGGTTCAGGTAAGGTATTTTATTTTATTTTTTTCTTTAATTTTGAATCTTATCCGTTGAAAACATAAATTTGATATAATATAAAACAAATTTGAAGATAATTCTGAAACAGATAATTACAATTAATAGGCGAGATACATGTATAGAGAGACAGACAGATCCACATTAACCCTGTTATATTGTGATTTTTATTTTATTTCTTTATTTTCCACTTATATATTCCTTTTTCTAACCTTAGACTCTTTAAGAAAAGCATCTTTCTGTCTGCTCTTCCCCGACATATGTATTGTACCTGACACACGTCAGATGATTTTAGCATGATGGAACAAGAGATACCATAAAGCGCCATGGAAATGCTGTCTCAAAACGATTATTTGACATTTTATGTCGTGCCTCTGTTCTCGTACACAAATGTGTTCACAATGTGTATGTTGATACATGTGAAAATTAACAGAAGCATTTATTAACAATTTTAAAAAAAAATTATAGTTCGGTAATGCAAATGTGGCATTTTTCGGACATCTTTTTGGGGGATAAAATAATCTTATTATAAAAACTTAGTTGGACCATTCTTGTATTGAGTGGAATAATTTATATTATTTTTAAGGGTATATACTATAAAACCGTCTTTTAACCGAAACATTTATAAACTTTAAAAAAAGTAGTTGATCCGAACATACCATGGACATAATGGATAAATAAGCATTTGAAAAACTTAAAATTGCAGTCGATGTTTAAAATGCGCACGTGTTCATGACTTTCATTTTGTCGACAGAAGAGCCATTTTATGCTAAAATTGGCCCTGTTTTAAAAAGTCTACGGGTATAAATGCTTAATCAGGAAATATCGTTTTGGTTGCCACATGTTGACCAGGTGAAGAAAATATAAGTTCATTTGTATTCCTTGGACGCTTTCCTCTCTATAATGATAAAGCGTTACTTGCATCTAAACTAACGTTACTGCTAAAATGAACACAAAAATGATTCTGATGTAAAGCAGATATATTCCTATGAAATAAACAGTGTTATACATGAAGAATTTGTTATCCCGGCATATGTAAAGATTGCATGGATACCATATTTGTTGCATCATTCACGTTTATGTCATCAATACATACATTTGTATTGACAATTGATTGTAGGACCAAAATATAGCATCGAGTAAGTATATCAACAGATTTTGGAGGGGGACTTTAATTGCACTATTATAAGATTTGCGTATATCAGAGTTTGCATTAGTGACTGTATGACGGAAATGACTTTAAAATTCAATTCCAAAACTGCTGGAAAATCACCTAAGAAAGCAATTTGGGTGATAAATAAATATTTATTTACATCTGTCTTGACATATCAAAAGAGGATGTATTTATTTTATCAATTCAATTAAGACAGACGCATTGCAATTCGACATTAATAAATGTCAAATCAGTCGTCCGCAGTCTTTCTTATTATGTTTTATGCACCGTCTTCAGAATGTATCTGAGTGTTTCATATAATCTGGTTGCCAGATATCATGGAACATATAAAAATCTATCAATGGAATGATTCGTGTGTATTGGTTGCCAGATATGATAAATATGACAATTTATCAATGGAACTAACTCTATATAAAAAATAGTTGAAATAAAACAAATTATTGCTGTATCATAGTTGTACGTTGACTATGGATAAGTAAGAAAGCAACAGAGTTATAGTGTTGTTCTGCTGTTAACGCCATTTTTTAGTACACGGTAGGCTAAACATATTTGGATTTTGGTAGAAACCGGAAAATCCAGAGAAGAACCACCTGCCCACGGGAACCTACTGGCAAATTTTCTCACATACCTACGTTGGTCTAGCCTGAGACTTGAACCCACGCGGACAGTGGTGCAATGTCTGTAATCTGTAAACGCGAGCGCCTTAGACCACTCGGCTACTAGTGACCCTATGCTATATTATCGGTGGTCGTGAGTGTAGAGATGTTTTATCGCACGGTGTGTGTTCGAGTCACATCCCCGCCTTTGTCATTTTCGTTTCCGCAAATATATTGTTTTCTTATTAAATGTCATTATTTGTTAAAACAATATCTCCAATAAAACATGCTTCGTGGTTTTTCTTTTATCCTCATTCGAAGGAAATGATCATCCTGCTTTTAAATGTTTAAATTGCTATTTTTCATTCCTTCTTTGAACGTGCGTGTGCATTTGTCATGGTGCACCTGATTTGTCTGCAATTAAGTAAGTAGACAACCTATACGGACGAAGAATATTTTGTCATACCAATATGAAAATTGATATTACTTCTAACTCAAGGATGAGATAAAGAGAGCAGGCGAATATTGATATTGTTCATCGCATGTTGGCATTCTCCTGTATAATATTAAAGTTCCAATGAAAATGTCCAATTTAGTTTACATTATCAATTTTTTAATGCGTGTACTTTATTACGTAATCATATTATTTACTAAAATTGAGTTTGCCCATAAATTACAGCTAGTTAGCAATTTAACTAATCTTCCAAAGGGCGTGAACCACAGACTAATGCAACTCAATCTGCAAGCTCTATATCTGGATTCAGCCTAGCAGACGACAACAAGGCAACACTGTTCCCTAAAGACTTATTGTTGTCAAAGTGAAAAAGGATAATATGAAACAGGCATTTCTTGAAGAACTGGGGAGGCAACTGGATACAATCGAAATAAACTTTGAGTGGAAACCTGTACATCCCTCAGAGACTATATGTACTCAACTGCACCTACGTGTTAACATTAAGATTAGTTTGATCATAATGATGCTGCCATATATAGACTTATGAAGGAGAACTATCGGCTACAGAAGCCCTGCTTAGAACACAACACTTTATCATCTACGAAGGTAGCCTTCAACAATATCAAGAGTAATGTCTCATGTAAGCTCATAGATTTGCAAGACTTCTTAATAAATAATAATAATAATAATAATTAATAATAATAATAATAATAATAATAATAACAATAATAAAATAATAATAATAATAATAATGTGGACTTAGTACAACGCCTAATCGTCAGAATCTCCATCACTTTACAATAGTAGATAACACATAAAACATGCAACAACAAGGTTATATAAACAAACAGCATGAATTATAAAACAACATGCTGACAACAATTAAGAAAATCCACATTTAGTCTTTTTGTACATTCTTGTAGTTGAAACGGTCGAGTTTTAAGAGTACATATGAATGAGATCACAGTGTCAATGTATATAAGATGATCGGGCAGTTTGCTTCACGTCACTGAGACGCTGGTACGCAAAAGAATGATATCTGTATGAATTCGTTTTAGCAGTTGGAACAATCAGAATACGCGTGTCTGAAGTTGATAGGTATATTGAATTGGAGCCATTCAACGAAATTTATAATAGGAAACATATTCTGGAACGAAAGCGGAACCAGTGCAGGCTAAAGACAGGTATAAAGTAGACAGGAATGACATGAAGAACTTCTGTGTCCTTGGATGACAATCTACTGATCACTGTCATCCGAAACATCTAAAATACTGTGTGCTGTCGTATGAACCATCCCCAGTCACCAATGGAGTCAAGCAGGACTGAAAGTTGGCCCCACCACTCTTCAGTGAAATGTTCTCTGTCGTGCTTACTGGTGCCTTCCGTGATCATGATACCGGGATTGACATTAGCCTGATGGCAAGCTCGTCAGTGTGAAATTACAGGTTAATTCAAAGTGACTGTACATTATTGCTCGTGATCTGCTATTTGCTGACGTCTGTTCCATGACTGCCAAATCTGAGTCTGACATTCAATACAGTACAGACCATTTCGTTTCAGCTTGCAATTTTTTTGGTATCATAATCAATATGAAGAAAACAGATGCACCAACCTGCACCATGAAAGCCTTACGTAGAGCCTACTGTCACTGTGAATAGCCAAGCCCTCGTAGCAGTGGACAAGCTCACATATCTCGGGAACGCACTGTCACGTACAGTCCACATCGACGATAAAAAGCCAACGCACATAATTGCTCAAGCAATTGATCTTTGGCAGATTATGTGCAAATGTGTGGGAGAGCAGATGGATGAGACTATAAACAAAACCTACCTAGTGTCAACAACGCCATTGTACCTCCGACTCTGCTGTATGCGTGCTAAACCTGGCCCGTGTGCAGCCGATATGCAAAGGAAATGACTAATTATCACATGGGCTGCCCTAGAAAACTGATTTAGAGAGGATGGTAGCTAGCTCAGGGTCTCAGACACTGCGATTCGTACACGGCTCAGCATTTAAAGCATACACAATCTACTACAGACATCACAGTTGAGATGGGCAGGCCACGTCATCAGGATGTCAGACGAGTGACTACCAAAGAAGATTTTCTACGGCAAGCTGCAGGAAGAAAGCAGTCTCAGGGTGGTCAATATAGACGCTTCAAAGATTCCCTAAAATCATCACTGAAACACTTTAACATTGACCCTGCGCCATGGAAAGATGGTACACAGGATCTCTCTACCTGGCGAAGTCTCATCCATACTGGTGCTGTACACTTTGCACGGAAAATAATTGTAGACGCAATATTCTGTTCATCACAATATGGTAAATACTGGTTCAAAGCTGTATTCAATTTATTTAATGTCATATTAGTACTGTAAATATTGTAGAGTATATTTCACTGCGGTGCATGTAATCGTGTGTATTAAAATAGTACCTTCTAATATACAATCTATTATCCGTACAGATAATGGACTTATTCTATATGTGTTATACGTGCGTACGGCTGAGTTCTGTCACAGACAATGGGCTAGGATCATTAAGCGTAATTGTATCGAAACCTGAACTCGGAATATTCTTATTCCCGGTGATGGTATAAGGTCTGTCGGTATTCAGCGAAGCAGTGACAGGTCGGCTTTCTTAGTTGTCATGCCAGTGTACGGTTTAACATTCTCTGATTATTGCTAGCGGAACACGCGGGGTATTTGATTTAGCGTCACTATGTCGTTTATGATGTGTCAGCATGTTAGCGGTGCCTTTAAAAGACTTGAGTCCATGCGTGATAGGACCACACTCCTTATTTGCATTGTAATCTTGTTATTATGAACCAATACACCCTAGAATCCCGGTAGGAAACATTCAATTAACTTTAATTCTCAGCATCATTCCATTGCCGCTCAACATACTTAGGATTCTTTGAACAACGTGGTGACCCATGCCTACCGTCGATCATATTTAGGACCCCGAATTCCGTTGAATATTCTCATTGTAGTCCAATTATGTCTATTATCAGAATTGTGATGGTAATCATAGGTCAACGTTCTTTCTTTCACACTAAACAAAATGAAAAGAAAACACAAAAACACAAATAGATTATTTAAGTTTATTTGGCAGCCACCTGATAAAGTTAGCAGCCAATGACTAAGCTGAATACTACTAATGTGAACATGCAGACATACAGACTTACGTGCATACATACATGCATACAAACATACAGCCATATAGACAGACACACAAACATACATACATACATACATACCATCCCAACCAGCTATCTGTACGATATTATACAACACTGTAACATACCTTACATACCATACACACTGGAACAATATCATCAACTGGCTGAATAGAGTCATACTGAATACCGAAAAGAAGTGAAATGTCACAAAGCAACTTGCATATGCATTAGCGATAGGTTTTACATGAATAATTAATAATATCTACTTGTGCATATCCTAAACTGCACTCACATGTCGAAATAATCACAGTGTGAAAAACGTTTCATGTATGCTAGTATGTTTTTGAACTACCTTCAAATATGATGCAAGCTTACATGCCATGCATATTTACACCCGATTGGGAATTCCTTCACATTACAAACTTCAAACTCTCCGGTAATTTTGAAAAAGTTGGTAAACTTGGACACATGTAAACAGTGCATGTTAGTGTGGTATAATACGTTAGTGACCAACGTGTTTTCGTTGTTCTTTTGCTTTAAGGTTAGCCTTTTCCTTGATATATCACCATGATTCTTTTCTTTCAAAGAGATATTCTTGTATTAAATTAAATGATACTGGTGTTCCAAACACTAGCAAAAAATAATATATTTGTTTCTATTTCGTACACAGAATTTACTGGATATATTACGTCTAC
The DNA here is from genome assembly GCA_028554795.2 of Sinohyriopsis cumingii. NCBI lineage: Eukaryota > Metazoa > Mollusca > Bivalvia > Unionida > Unionidae > Sinohyriopsis > Sinohyriopsis cumingii. Next base: position 20,726,250 of record CM068842.1, on the reverse strand, counting down.
AATGTATCAAAGGAACAACTCATATCTTTTGAGGCTACTAGTCTATTTCATGGGTGTAACACAGCTGCCAATAGTGAGTACATCACCTGTGAATGTCTCCACAACAGGTCCTACGACTATACCAGGAAACGAAACGGTCTATTCTTCGTCAACATTGACGAGTTCCGCTACAGAAAATACAGTTCTATTTGCATCCATATCGGCTTCTAATACAACGACGCAATTTGTAACTGCATATACAACAGATGTTCCGACTGTTTCTCAAGGAAATAATTCGTCCATGACAGGGATCTTCCACACATCTAGGTATGTACCTACATCGGCTGAAAATGCAACAGCACATATTGTGACTGCATACACAACCAAAGCTCCAACGACTTTACAAGGAAAAGAGACAGTGGATATTTCGTTCACAGTTGCAAGTTCCATCACTGAGAACACAACTCTGGACATCGCTAGATCGGCTTCTAATACAACACAGTTTGTGACTGCATATACAACCGCAACTCCGACGACTTCGCTGCAACGAGAGACTCTTTATGTTTCCTCTACTACTGCAAATTCTTCTGAGAGAATCTCAACATCAGCTCCCAACACTGCGTTGCTTACCATTGCTGACCATACCACAAGTACTGCAAGCGAAACGGCTACAAGCTTTGATGCAGAAAAGACATCATCCGTTAGCAAAACACCCTCTACCACATCAATATCGATAAATGAATCTCCCTCTGAGACAAAGACACTCCTGGAAGCATCATCCACTAGTTCAACTACAGGGAAAATGCCAACAGCAGAGGTAACTTCAGCTACAGGGACAACTTCAACTACAGGGACAGCTTCAACTACCCAGTGCTCCACAACAACGACCAAACAGCCAAATAACGAATGCGAGATAGTCGGTAAGAAAGCTATTCTTCAGCTCTGAGCTCTAACTTTTATCCCTTGTTTTGCAGCCATATGTTTAAAGATCAGATAATTTTATGGTATATCTTTAAATGACTCATCATTTTGTTTGATTTTTTCTTTTCTTTTTCTTTTTTTTTTGTTTTAATTTTGTTTTTATATTTACTTAGTGTCGTCTTTTTATATATGAAATTTCATAAAACACGCAAGACCCTAGTTCTTTATAAATTTGGAAGAAATATTTTTAACCTTCTAGCTGAATAAATACTCGTGTAGATATTTAGTTGGAAAGTACGTGAGACCTTCCATTATTTCAAGCGACCATCCACAAAGCAGATCAGAGATAAAAATGGTTTTAGCTTACAAAATACAAATATCGTATAAATTACATATATTAATTACATATTCTGGGAAATGTCTTAAGACAAACGTATTGTGTTGTTTCATAGTCAGTGAGATACATTTCAAATTCTAAAGCAGAATTTGGACTATATTCCACGAAATATGGGTAATATATTTGTTTTGTGGTCAAATCGATCTCGGAACAGTGATGCAGATAGGGAATGACCTAACAGGATGGTGGCATATCTCATGTAAGATACCAGTTACGCACTGTTCGTTGCCAGTTATTGGATTTATCCTAATCAATCCCTGACACGCGTGATCCTTGCTGGATCCAGAGCACGTCAAGGGATTGTTATTCGCCATATGATTGTATTCTTTATATATACAGGTTTCAAACCTAAACCGTGTAATCGAGATTTCTCTGTCTTTTGTGTTACAGATGCTGACCTTTTGAGACAGCTTCAAGAAGAACTTAGAAAACATGAAGGATACAGAGATGAAATCTACAAGGACAGTCGAAACTATTCTACCTTTGGAATTGGCCACAAAATCACGCCAGATGACCCAGAATACGGTAAGCCGTTGGGAACAAAGATCTCCGAGGAGAGGATCAAGGAAGCGTTCGAAGCCGACGTGAAGGCGGCTATAGAGAGTTGCTGTAAACTTTTCGATGATTTCCAGAATCTACCTAAAGAGGTCAAGCTGATTACACTGAACATGAGGTTTAATCTGGGTCATACAGGATTGTGGAAATTCAAGAAGTTTCGAGAGGCTGTTAATAATGGAGACTGGGATAAGGCGGCGGATGAAATGGTAGACAGTGAATGGTACACGCAAGTAAAGGACAGAGCGAAAGAGCTCGAGGAAAGAATGAGGAAAGTAGAGAAAAATTGTTCATAAGTGTACTTTCTTTACACGCTTTTTATGTTTAGTTTTCACGACTTGTTAAATGGATTCAGCTTATCTCTACTAAACATATGGTTGCATATTCAATGTTTCCACGTTTTGTTATATGTGTAACTATTGTATTAATAAATGAAAATTTGGCGTTGAATGAAGTATTTTAACGTGAGTAATATTGAGTTTTTTCCATAACAACTAACAGATTATAAAATAAATCATCGCTGGCAATATCTGAAACTTTGGTCGTGCACAATGTCATCTTAACATAACGACGAAGACAGGAACAGACCCAACAAAGATGTTGAGACTGTTGAACAAGGAGAATTGTATCCAATTGATACATAATAGCACAATGAACAGAGAAAAATAGATTATGCCCTTGAACATTTATTTGACATTTTGCATTCCAAAATAAGTGTACAAAGTACAAAAAACATGTTCGACAGGATTGAAAATTTAACACTGGACATACATAACTACCAGTCACTCAGGGCAAACTCGTGCATATATTTGCCTGAACAGGTTAGGAACAAGCTAATCCGTTTTAAACAATGCACAACTTAAAGAGTAGGTGTTTCTTTTTAACATTAAAATTAAACTATCATTGTTGGATACTCATCGAGGTATACATTTTGACACAATCACCGAATGTTTTTAAATACTCATGAAGACGATATCTTACACTTGTGAATGGTTAATGAAATGCACACTTCCGTAAATAATAACCATATTAATTTAATCTTTCTAATTAAATTGTTCCTATTTTATATCGTCATATCAGAGAATTCCATAATAAATTTGACTTTGGCCAGAGTAAATTTCTTTTGTTTTCCTTTTCACATGTTGATCTAAGGTCAATTCACCTCGATCATCGTTCATATCAAACTAACTGTATCTACTATACTTTCGTAGGTAAGATGACCTAACCTGTATACAATCACATCACAAAGGTTGCCGAATGTCATAACTATTTTTTCTTAGCAAATATTTTGTACATATTTTACATTTATTTAGCTGTCGTCTACGCATTTCAATACATGTTCTTCCAACAAAAATCGTGTCTATTTTTAGATGCATCTAAAGTATATGAATATGGCCTTAAATAACGCCTGATTAAAAGACCTGTACGAAGCGATATGCCGTGAAAGTAGCGTTGTTATTGAGCGCGAGGAACTATTCTGCTGCAATAAAGAAGGTGAGATCCTAAATCACATATTTCGTGCTGAACTTCCCGTTGGATATTTTGTACGGGGTCACAACTTTTCCTCGGAAGTTACGGCAGCAGTGGGAGCGGTGTGGCATCTTGGCGATTCTTGCGGCTGTAATTATTTTATGCTCTAAAAGGTTTAATATAAACAATACATGACCTAGAATACATTTGACACAGATTGACGAATGAAATTATATCAGGTATTGAAGCTGAAATCCATATCTCTATGTATGAACATTGCAGGTATAGACGTTGCAGCCAAGCGCCATTATTTGTACAAAGGACAATGACTTTCATGCTAATAGAAACTACATTAAACCAGTTTGCGGAACTGATAATGAGAAATTAAAACACATGGACATGCTGTGATATTCACTTGAACCAATATTTATAACAGATATAGCGATGGAAGATATAATTCGTGTCGTGCCTAATAAAAAAGGAAAACATTATGAAAGATATAGCTGAAAGCATGCTTATATTTTTCTATACACTGCATAAATTATGAAAACACAAAATTTCGCTACAGTGTAGAAAATTCAGTATATATAATGGCTAAAATGGGATCAGTTTGCACGAATCCTTTTAAAACACTCTCAACTTCACAGAAAAGTTATATACCTTGTTTATTGTGATTTAGAAAGTTTCATTGTACCACATTTTGCTATGTAGGTCAGATCCTCGGTGACACCAGTAAGGTGTTCCAGAGCAATGACAAAGCTTGCTGATCGAAATAACTAAGAACGTTCCATCAGTGATCTGTTAGTATCTAAAATGAAACGCATATATTTTAGAAATCAGTCTTTGAGAGCGTTACTAATTTCATTAAATTTCTACTACTCCTTTAGCTAGATCGGAAAAATAGCGTTGCAACAATTTTGGTATTCTCAGAGGATGGGGAAAACAAATTTACCTCAACATTTGTTTCGAAACAATAGAAGCTATCAAAGTTTCCGATCATGATCGTATAACTGGAATATTTAGAGGTCCTGCTCATAATAACTGTAACTTAATGTGTGTGTGTGTGTGTGTGTGTGTGTGTGTGTGTGTAGATAGTTATGATCAGAACTCGCATTATGATATAAAATTCCCATAATTTCCTGTTTGTATCTCCTGATCGGATAATGAGAGTAATGTTTTGAAACCATGCTAATATAGTTATGAGCCCCATTTGAATATCTTTTTATCCACGGGCCTGAGAGTGATTCCACACCGGTTTCACAATTCAGCGTTTCGAACTTTAAGGAACCGCTGCACTCACTAAAATGTAATATTTAATCTGGTTACATGAAAAGAGTCATTTGCAATAATTCATTAAAACTTATTTCATGGCGTGAAACGATAATTATTTATTTAATACTGAGCAAGTTTGGTTAACTGGGTTTCATATTTATGATGCTTCTTTTATTATCTCATGCATGTCTGTCAACTGTTCTGAGTTGGGGAACGCATTTGATACTGGATTTGTGACATTTTGTTCTGTGACATTTGATCCATTTTCAAAATAACATACTCATGTGATAGCGATAATTATATGGTGATTCCAAAAATATAATTAATTCTAATAACATAGTCTCACAAAAGTATGTTATAAAATGAATAAAGTCCCTCACTCCTCCTGTTGTAATGGACATGGGCCTTACAAATCCCTTTCACGTTCTCAAACAAATGCCCGTGATGATGTCAACACAATCCTGCATCAGGTCTCGACGCTGGTCAATCTCAATTGTCCGTATACCGAACTTTATAGCAGTTATTAGGATCTCACCTTGGTCCCAGGCTATCTTCACAAAGACTAAACTCGGTGAGTCAGCAACTACCTTGACACAATGTTGTCCTCTGTACACACACACACACACACATACACAGAGGGTACAAATGTTGTTGTCATAGGGTTCAACGGCATTTTCAGCTCAAGATAGACTATACATGGCGTCAGTATATGTAGTGGAGGAAGAACCCGGGAAAACGCCAGAAAGAACCACCGACCCAAGAGAAGCTACTGGTAAGCTTTTTCACATACCCTCATTGGCTGAATCCGAGACTCGAACCCACGTAGACAGAGGTGAGATGGCAGTGATCCGTAACGGTGTGCGCTTTAGATCACTCGATCAGTCGGGGGTTATCGTGAGTAATAATTTCACAGCTCTTATTTACTTATTTTCCTCAATCGTTCAGAAAAATGAAACCAATAAAATCGAAAGCAAAATAATGTAAATTTATGTTCTATAAAATAACACTCTTTGCACTAAATAACTCCTCTTCCCACTTTACATTATTTTGCGGAAATAAACTTATGGCCAGGTTTAGTTCTCTCCAAAGGTCACATAAAGTATAAGGTTTGAAAAAAAGCGTTTCATATTGTACAAATGACTAAATATATACGTCTCCACATACACGCGGTAAGTTCTAAAAGTATTTATTTAGGCAAAAATTATTCTTAAACCTCTCGTTTGGATAGCATTTGTGATTCAAATATTGAAATTTATTCAATTGATATATCATAAGTGAATGTATTTTGTTTGAACAGACAGTTGTCATCTGTCCCGCCTGACCGACAGCTGTCATGAAAAGATTGGAAAGTATTTATCAACACCGTGCAGGTGACAAAAGACCACAAACAAGTGAGGCTAAGAACATGGTGATCCCCAGTCAAATTCACCGTCACACAGGTCAAGTGGGATGCAATGTTACAGTGCTACTCCTCTAGCTGACATGGGCACAGGGGCCCCCAGGAAAATCCTCAAACTGATTTCAGGTCACAATCCAGAAGCAGATGTCTACAAAACAGCAGTATCCGAAGGCATTTGTAAAGGACACTTCTCCAGGAATCAGTCCTAACGGTTTCCACAGAAACTTCTTACAGAAGTTGACGTGAGACAAGATGAGACATTGTTTCTCCATGAAACAGTTAACAAACAATCAAGGTTTGGGGAAGGGATTCAGAAAATGCAACTGTGGAACAAACAAGCGCCATACCAATCGGTGCAAAAGATTGCAAGCAAAGTCAAAGTGTAACAGCGGCTGCTATGTTTTGCTGCCATGCCCTAAACAAGTCCAATAATTGGAATTTTGAAGTTGGATGCGCAAGTTGGTGTCATTAGTTTTCAATAAATAAATTCATAGTTCGAAACAATTGTCGTCATTAATTTGCACTATATTGCCAAGTTTGTTGAGCAAGTTCAAAAACCAATTCTTTATCATACACACAAATGTGCTTAACTCTAGCTGACATTCCTATTGGTAGAAAGTTGGTATGAGCGTCATTGATTTGATGAAATAAGTGGACTATGTGTTTAAGTAGTGATATTTCATGGACTCGTGAGTAAATCAGTGATTTCGCGAACTTATACGGAATTTCAGGAATTTCGCGAAACCACTGATTTCACATTTGGACTGTAATATATATATATATATATATATATATATATATATATATATATATATATATATATATATATATATATATATATGTGTGTGTGTGTGTGTGTGTGTGTGTGTGTGTGTGTGTGTGTATATATATATATATATATATATATAGATAGATAGATAGATAGATAGATACGCACGTTTCTAAACGTTTCTAACGTTTCTAAACGCATGTTTCTAAACATATGTATATATATATATATATATATATATATATATATATATATATATATATATATATATATATATATATATATATATACGCACGTTTCTAAACATGTTATATTTTGATAGTGTCGCTAGATTTGATAAAATATCTATACCATACATGGATGATGTACTTATCACTTACAAGTATAAAAATGATATGAAATTTCACTTCAGCATTCACACTTTAGGTGTACTGCACGACTATTACGCACAAACTATACAATAATGCTTTCACCTACGAATGTCCTTATGAAACTCTATAAACTTCACCCCGCTGACTATTATGGTTCACAAGAATTAGTACAGGATACCAACGTAAAGAAATCCGGTATTCAGTGGCAATTGTTTACGATTATGACATTTTGCAGATGATAGAATTATGAATATTGGGGGGGTTACTAAAATTTGATTTGGTAGACTAACATATACACACATATTTCTTTGTTTTCATTGGTAGAGGAACACATAAAAATATTTCTCTTTTTTGTATCATTTGGTAGAGGTACACATACAAACATAATTCTCTGTTTGATTTGGTAGAAGAACACATATACATATTTCTCTGTTTTATTTCGTAGAGGAACACATACACATATTTCTCTGTTTCATTTGGTAGAGGAATACATACACACATATTTCTATGTTTGTTTTAATTGGTAGAGGAACATATACACAAATATTTCTATTTGTTTTATTTGGTAGAGGAACACATACACACATTTCTCTCTTTCTTTGATTTGTGCGATGTACACACACACATATTTCTGTGTTTGTTTGAAGGCAGATGAACACATACACACATATTTCTCTGTTTGATTTGGTAGAGGAACACATACATATATTTCTCTGTTTCTTTGATTAGGTAGAGAAACACGCACACATATTTCTCTGTTTTATTTGGTAGAGGAACACTAACACATATTTCTGCACTGCACTGACTACACTGTAATCTAGCGATACATTATACAAATTGATGAATAAAATGCAAGGAATAAATGGATGGTATGAAAGATTTTGTCATCGTATTTGATGATATACAAATTGATGAATAAAATCAAGGAATAAATAAATGACATGAAAGATTATGGCATAATATTTGATAATATACAAATTGATGAATAAAATCAAGGAATAATTTTCACTGTCACGAAACAAGCACTGCAATGTAATATACTTAGAGCAGCCGTATTACGATCTTCCAAAATATATTTGACGCAACACGGGCTGCATTACTGCACGAGTGTATTGTCATAACCTAGACTGCTGAATTTAAAGAATGCTATTACAATATTAAAACGAGACAAGACTCATACGTTTCTAGTATTCAACTGAGATGTAGTAGAGGTTGCTCAAATATATCATTGTGGCTTGGACAAATTGTATTTGCCAGAATAAATCTTGTGACAAAGATCAGCGTGTGGGTCAGTGAAATTTATTAAAACATGCAGCACGATGTCATTTGTCTGCGTAGATCAGTAAAAAGAAAAGACTGAAGATATGAGAAAATACGTGGATAGAACGCAACAATTGCACATTTATGTTCTAGCAGTCAAACATTTGCGAGCGAGAATTTTTGCTCAAACGTTATGTTATCCAGTAACAACAGCAATAACTAAGGCAGCGTGTGTACACAAGATAATACAGGACAAACACATTAAGAACCAAAATGTTTCTGATTTGGCTTAGCAAAGCTGTTTCTTGTGCTAAATACCAAACAGAAAATCACGAACATGTATCAGAGCAACATCTTCAAAAACTACAAACATTAATAGAACAGACGTCACAAACGTAGGCACCGCATATGAATCAATTTTTTAGGTGGACATATCTAAGGCAGCATGTGATCATCATGATATTCCCTGGCTTGATGATCATACCGAAAAGAGATGCAAAGAAATGTATTTTCCTACATGATCTTTTGTTATGCTGGGAAATGGCCTTTAAAGAACCCAAGTGTGAACTCATGTAACTTAAGCGTATTTTGTCCAGACAGACCACAGGGAACGTTAAGCTCTTTGACGAGTCTCCTTTTGATGAACGTACTACATAAGATGAGTACATGGAGTACGTGTGTTTCGTTTCGCATTAAAATAATAAAGCTGGAACAATAATTATTGATACTAGAAATGAGTATGTCTGCTTCCTTGCTAAGCGTTTCTTGAAGGCAGACGATATTTACAAAGTACAGCTGCTTGAAGTCAGACGATATTTACAAAGTACAGTTGATCCTATTTGCTAATTTTGTTAACGCTGCAAATGTAGCTTTTACAGACAATGCTTGGAGCTCCATCAAGACTGCACTATGTCAGCTTATTAGAAGACATAAGCTGTATTATAGGACACGGAGAGTATCGGCTTACTCGTCTTTATCACTATGAGCAATACAGAGTGAAAAAAGCAGCCGTTATCATTGTCCTCAAGATATTGTTTTATCTCACCATGAGCTCAGGTTATGGACAAATCAAGTATATATCGTCTATATGTTTCCTCTGTAACATGTGAGTGAAACGTTGATTTGCCCTATCTGCATCTTGATACCAACGATGGTCATTATATCTGGATTTTAAAAAATTATGTTCTAATGAACCGCCAACTCAATAAAACAAAAGTGCATAGCGGAACGTTTCTACCCGGTTTTCGATGTTACGAATCTGGTCTTATAATAAGTAACAGAAAGTGTGATACACAACAAGCTTTGTAAAACTCAACCAGTAATTTATTTATCTGCGATACAAAGTTAAAATATTTATTAAAACGTTAAAGGAACTTCCGGTATTACGAATTTATTCCCACATAACCCTAGAATTACAGACACAAGTCATAATGATTAAAGTTCTGAATAAGATTTAGTGGAAACTCAAATTAAATCCAACGCTGGAAGTGTTTATTTGCCTGTGGTGAACCGTGTAGTGATGACGTACCAACAGTCTTTTGTTGAATCACAATAATATAATCGAAGAATACGGGAGGTCACGGGTTATAACCCCGGCCGAGTCATACGAAAGACTAAAATGGTACTACGTGTTGCCTCGCAAGGCGCTCAGCATTAAGAGGTTAGTGTTAGGACTGGTCGGCATGGTGTCAGAATAATGTGAATGGGTGGGGCATACTAATACATGTTTGCGGCATGATGCCCCAATGCCCCAGTGCTGGACACACATCACTTTAAACTGCCACACTGCAGACATCCTAACGATATGACTAAAATTGTTAAAACTAATATAAAACTCCAAATCACACACACTAACATAACTTGGAAGTATAAAGATTTTACCAAAGTAAAACTTTTCTCATGCATGTTTTGTTTTACTCCTGGCCCGTTTGACTCTAAACTTTCAAAGCGAAATACACAAATACGTTAGACGCCGAGAGACAATTATATGTTTCTTGTTTGTGCATGTTTGTGCTTATAGCTACGTAACTTCACACACACACACACACACACACACACAAACACTCAGATATATATATATATATATATATATATATATATATATATATATATATATATATATATATATATTCATTTATGTCAGTGGATAACTCCTCATTTTGTACACTTATTAATTTGCATTGAAATCAACGTCCATTTATACAGGTATAATGCATCATTGTTTTAAGCCAGGAAATTATTGTACATTCATCGGAAATTAAAGTTAACGGATCTACACGTATGAACAAAATAATTTAAAGCCATGGATACTATGATTTCTACTGTGCGTGGGTGGGATATGGTGGCTACTAAACTAAACAAAATACATATTGCGACTTTTTTAAATGTGATATTATCCAGTAATGCGGTTTATTTAAATTACGTTATTGGTTATTTATGGAGAGTAATAAAACATTATGATGCTTGTTGAGACGATCTTGATAAATCCTGAGGCGCAGTTTCAAAGTTTATTTAAGACGCATATTGCACGGTTGACAGACTTTAAAGCTTAATCTATCAAAAGATCTTAACCATTTGTGAACTTTATTAGCATCAGATAGGCTGTACTTTATAAAGACAGAGCTTAGGAAGAAAGAAGACTTCGGATTCTGCTAATGTATTTCATTACTTCTTCAGTTTTAATTATATAGATAAAATACAAAAAGGATTATGGAATTAATTTTGAAGACAAAGTCTGAAATAAAGAAAATTATTGATAGAGAATTGATGACAGACATAAAGACGATATGAAATCCCATCTTATGATTATTTGCAATTTCTTATCTACGTGTTAGATCCTAGTTTTCTTATTTTAATTTTAAAAAACTATCGCAAATATATGTTGTATAAATAGCATATGTAAGATGCTATTAACAGAAACAACCAAGATTAGCCAAAAAGCGCCACCATAATGTTACCACGAAATAATACTTTGAAAATTTTATCGTGACTCTGTTTCTAGTGTAGACACTTGCGCACGGTCAGTATTGTAAATGTGGAAATCAAGTCATGCATGTACTAACGCAATGTCGTGTTCAAATTTCTTAGTGGAATCATGAATGTGGTGCTTTGGGTAAAACTCTTTCTGACAGTCAGAAAGGGTTTCTATTGTGCAATCTCTTGTGTAACCTAGTATATCTGATCGTTTTGCAACAACTTAAAACTTGCGATGCAGAAAACAACAATAACAACAACAATAACAACATTACTAATGATCATTACCTCGTCGTCGGTATGATATTTCTATTTATTAAGTTATTTTAAGTCAGTCATGGATATATCTGAAAACATCTTCTATTTATGAAATATGTACAAGTTTTAAATTGCAATAGTGATGCACGAAATGACTCTAATTTAAATAAGATTCAACAGAATTCTCTCACTTACATATACACACATACACGGATACGCTCTCTGCGAAGGTATTAAATTGTACAAAAGGAAATATATTTATTGAAGCAATATGCTACTTCAATAGTTGTGCTGAATTTAAAACGAATATATTGACGATTAATTAGCTCCTAAATAAATCTTTCAGATACTTTATATTAAGAAGAATATGTTTGTGAAAGCACCACGATCATCATCATCATCGCTGTTTTTGTTGTTGTTGCTGCTGTTGTTATTCTTGTTGTTGATTGTCACATTCCAGTACAGCTAGTTATTACTGTTTTTATACACAGAATGCCAATCTGAGAAAAGTGAATAACCTCTTATGCATAACTTTTCCCAACATTACGGAAAATAAAATCTCACTTTTATCTCATAATATTTTTGCTGAGATATAATCCTGAAGTGGTCGCTAAAAGCGATACACATGAGCATTTTTGGATGAAGCTTGTAAATAACAAATACATTAAAATACATACATTGATTGTTGTGTGTGATGACTCTTAGGGACCCTGTTGTAGCATTCCGTATAGAGTACGTTTAATTTAGCTTTCCTGAATATATATATATATATATATATATATATATATATATATATATATATATATATATATATATATATATGAAGCCCAACATTCATAGCAAACGGTAACAAATGCATGGTTGTAATGTATAATTATTTATAAAGAATATGAGATGCATTCGAGAAGCCACATTTTACATAAATATTTTGAACTAATAATTAAAACTTAGGACCTGATAAGAACTGACTGAAACATGAAAACTGTAGACAGTGGGATATTGCCTTCAATATGGAATTACGTTATCCTTCACAATGACCTGAAGACAATGTTAGACATTGTTATGAACGGTTCGGACTCTTACACACACACACACACACACACACACACACACACACACACACATATATATATATATATATATATATATATATATATATATATATATATATATATATATATATATATATATATATATATATATATATATGTTTCTTCAGTCGGGACAGATGGTTCAACCCGTGTCAGTTATTAAGTGTTACGTTTTACATCATGGTGGCAGAAGATGGTTTCCGTACGTATACATTGAAGAACACGGAATTCTTAAATGATAGCATATTTTAAAACACATATTGTACTGTTTTTCACTTTAATAAAACTAAATCATACATGGAATTTGTCTAGCTAAAATATTATATACGATAACGTCTGTACGGTGTTTATTTACAGAGCATATGAGTAATGAAAACCATACTCATTGCTCATCACGTCCTCAAGCGGATATAACAAACTGATGCGCAAAAACTTCAACAACACAATGGATGTAGGAGTGTAATATCGTTCCAAAACGAAACGATCAAAGCATTGAAGTTGAACAAATAAACACGTACTGTTAAGTCGTATATGGGGTCGTCCATACACATCGATTCGACGGCGTTAGATCCAACCACATACGTAAGGATTTCCACCTAAGCATTTAGTCATCTGTAATGATACTCAGCTTTACTACGACGCCGTGTTATGTTTATTTAATTTTATCATTTGTTACTATTTTTATATCTACACAACGAATGACTGTGTAGATAGATGATAATTAATTACTAGGTCGCCAATAGAGCGTGTCTGCTAGGCACGAGTGCATATCCCAGCGACTATGTTGCATCATTTTTGCTGTCGTGTACTTAGTGGTGACGAAGTATGAACTGGTGTATTGCGCACAACGCAATGGGTGGGTGTACTGTACCCATAAAAATTATATAATATGTATGATCGCATTATTTCTATTTAATATTAATTCTGCCTAGTATTATCAAGCATTCTACGGTACAAACCAGGGATAGCACTTTCCGTTCTGTTCGGTGTATATTTGTAATTCTCGATAACTTATCCTGTATACCTTGATTTCTCTCGTAAGAATCAGGAATGACTTTACTCGTAAATAAGAATTAATTAGGTCGCCATACGAGCGTGTGTGCTAGGCACGAGTGCATATCCTAACGAATTCGTGACATCATTTATTGAAGATGGTTAGTCGTGATGGAATATAAACTGGTGAATACATGCAATGCGATGGGTGCCGTTTACCTGCGGTCCTATGATCGAATTTGCGTAGAGTACAAATTCGAAGCTCTGTAACCTGCATCATAGTATTATTTGTTTTAAATATTAATTCTAACTAGCAATACCAAGCATTCTTCTGTATAATCCAGGGATAGCACTGGTGTATATTTGTAACTCTCTCTGTCTCTCTCTCTCTCTCTCTCTCTCTCTCTCTCTGTATATATATATATATATATATATATATATATATATATATATATATATGGCTACGTTGTTTTGATTTAAGCGCAGCAAAAAAAAATACCTAATGTTGAATAGAAACCTAAGTTTCCCCGCTTGTGTGCACACACTTAAAGGAGGAATGAATGAATATATAAGTGATACCTGAAAAACTTTAGTTCCTTAGCGAGGACTTACTAAAGAATACTAGCTTATATATTCATTCATTCCTCATCTAAGTGTGTGCACGCAAGCGGGGAAACTTTAGGTATTCTTAACTAAAGCAGACGTTTCGTGGACTGCTACATAGGAGCTGCTTTGCCACATTCCGCGTTAACTTTTTTGATAGAATGTTTCGGATTTAGGCTAGCTATAGACGCTAAAGAGGGTCCTTAAAGAAACATGCAAGTGACAAGGCATGAACTGTCTTCTTTAGCTGGTAATAAGAATGGCAAAAATATGCTTTGAAGTTTACAGTCTGAATTTCCTAAAAATGCACTTTCTTGTTCTGCAAATCCGCATTACATGAGCCATGTCATTATCTTTCAAGTATGATTATATATTTCGAAATTGTACTGTAATTTCGCTATATTCAAAGTGAAATTGCATCCTCCTTAATGCACTCAAAATGAAATAAACATAATATTCCATAGCGCCCTTTTGATACTTGCAATTGAAAGACTTCACATTTTCCCCACAGTATGATTTCAAACATTCAATGACAAAACAGAAACACACCTTCAGATGTCAACACGCTGTTGAAATCAAATGTACTTCATGTAGAATATGGCACAGATACGTCCAGTCCATAATCAGTAGAATCGATAAAAATACCAAAATCTAATTATTCCAGATCAAATGGAAAAGTTGTTGCAATGCGCATTCTTTCGCACTATGACTCCAAATTGCAATTTTTAGTGGACCAAAACGCCATTTCCATTCGAACGTTATGGCTATTGTGCGACTAACTTCAAATTTATCTGGGCGGAGTTATGTGCGCATTAAGAATGTTGATGTGTATTGATGAATCTGCGCTTGTATATTTATTTTGGAATACGGCATACATTCAGTTACTTCGTTTTTTGTACTTGCATTATTTAAAAATATAATTAAGCCTTAGGCAGAATAAGAAAATGAACATATCTAAAAAGGTAACTGCATTTGTATGGGAAAACATGAACTCGTTTAGTCGGATTAATATACTGTACTCCCAATGTCGTGCAATATTTCCATCCGTAAAACACGTTCATATTTTCCCATACAAATGCAGTAACCTGTAAATACTTTCTAATCATGTCTTATGATATATGTCACCGTCTTCGGCAATCGTACCCTATCTGTACCGCTCCAGTGGCCTAGTGGTTAGAGCATTCGCCTCGGATGCAGTAGGTCGTGGATTCGATCGCCGGCCGAGTCATGCCAAAGGCTTTTAAAAAATGGTACTAATACCTGCCTCGCTTGGCGCTCAGTATTAAGAGGTTAGTGTTAGGACTTGTCGGCCTAGTGTCAAAATAATGTGACTGGGTGGGACATGATGCCACATGTCTGCAGCACGATGCCACAGTGCTAGACATCACGATAAACTGTCACACTGAAGAGATCGTAGCGATATGAATGCAATTTTTTTTAAAGCTACGTTAAAATTCCAGATCGCTCATCTTGTATGTGCAACAGCGTTCTGACATGACATTCATATGCCATAAAAGTTGAATGGAAGTCAGGAAAACATCACGTGAGCTAGGGTGTACATTGGTACTGTAGAGTTGCCATGACTGACTTAGAGGGTGATTGGTTAAAGTAATTTTTAAAAAAACTAAAATGCTGACCGCAATATATAATAATTAAAAAATATATCTGGAATCAAATTCGAGTGATTTCGAGCTGTTTATCTGCTTTGCATGTGGTGGTTATATAAATGAATTAGATTCGCAGCGTTCTTATCCAATGTTGTACCAGCCTTGAGAGGGTTATGACAGGAAACTAGATTGATTTATAATTTTATCTTTTAAAATGCATAGCTGAAATATCTATTCTAAACATACAGGACCGTACTGGGTTACCGGGAAATTAATTAATGACTTTGATATTTATTAATTTCGTTAGATTACCCTGAAACATTCCAGTAAATTGGTGAAGTTTTCTTTCATTGGATTTACCTTAAAAGGTAAAACCATTTGGATATTAGAACAGTAATATTCTACTGAAGTGCTATCACATAGGCACAGTAGAAATTTCGTTCAGAATGCGTTTGGTGCGTTTCCTTAGTACATTTAGGAAATGTTAGGAGTTCATACCATACTGTAAGGTATTTTAATTGTTTCACTACGTTTGACTTTGTATCTTAGGGAAATACATTTTTATTCTAGATAATAGAAGGCTTGATGGGTTTATTACATTTGTTTGTTACTAAGTTTAAGCGCCTTATACATAATACTACGTAAATTTAAATGGAACAAGCAAACTCCAATATGAACAAAACGAAAAAAGAAAACAATAAAGTAAAGAACGAACCAATTAAAGATTTTGCTCAAAATTGTCTAATCTTTTAACTTCTAGCTGAAAAGGGGTACATGTTAGACCTCAGAGCTGCAGAGTAATGCAAAATACAAATACTAATCATACACGTTATTTAGAGGATACGTAACTTTCTTTTCGTCTATCACGCAATATTTCTCAGGCTTTTTGGTCGTTGTTGTGGCGCACTGTGTGGTTGAAGCTGTCCCTATAGTTAAAGTTGTCCCTGTAGTTGAAGTTGTCAGTGTATTTGAAGTTATCTCTGTAGTTGAAGTTATCTCTGTAGTTGAAGTTGTCCCTGTAGTTGAAGCTGTCCCTATAGTTGAAGCTGTCCCTATATTTGAAGTTGTCCCTGTAGTTGAAGTTGTCAGTGTATTTGAAGTTATCTCTGTTGTTGAAGTTGTCCCTGTAGTTGAAGTTATCTCTGTAGTTGAAGTTGTCAGTGTATTTGAAGTTATCTCTGTAGTTGAAGTTATCTCTGTAGTTGAAGTTGTCCCTGTACTGGAAGATGTTTCCAGGGTTGTCTTTGTCTCTGAAGTAGATTCATTTATCGACATCCATGTGGCAGATGGTGTCTCGCTAACGGATGTTGTCGTTTCTGCATAAAAGCTTGTAGCCGTTTCGTTTGCATTAGTTGTGATATTTTCATTGTTTGCTGCAGAAGAACTCGTCAGTGTTGACGAAGGATACACCGTTTCGTTACCAGGTGCAGTACTAGGATCTATTGTGGAGACTTCCACAGCCGGTACACTCACTATTTGCGATAAACATATGCCAAAGACTAGTAGCCAAAGACCACGTGAGCTGTTATTTTGATATATTGTAGATCTGATGGATCCAGAGGGCGCAGCTTTGTGAATTCTGTACACGAAATAGAAAGCTATACATTATTATTGTTCCATTGTTTGGATACCAGTATCCTTTAAGCTTAAACAAATATATTTCTTAGAAAGAAATGACCATGGCGTCATATACACGAAAATAATTACCTCAAAGTAAAAGAACACAGAGAAACGTGTTATACCCGCTTAAAAGCATTATTTGCATACGTGTCCTAATTTACCAGCTTTAATCATGTTTCGAGTTCATTATGTGACTGAAATTCCACCCGTTTGTAAATTTGCATGATGTGTAAATCTGCCCATTATCTGAAGCTAGTTCAAAAGCAGATTAGCGCCCTTGTAAATTGTTCACGTTGTACTAATTTTGACATGTGAACCCATTGTAAAATATGCATACGTGGGTATTTTTAATTATTTATTAAAAACTTACTCCTATTGTATATATAATTTTTTATCCCATGCGATAGTTCATGCTATGTAAGGCATGTTATAGTTTTGCGTGATATCGTACAGATAAATGAGTGGGATGTTATGTATGTAAATATGTATGTATGCATGTATGTATGTATGCATGCATACATGGATGTATGTATGTATGTAGGTAGGTAGGTAGGTATGTTCCCATTAGTAGCAGTCATCTTAGTCATTGGCTGCTAGCTTTATCATGTGGCTGCCAAATGATATTAAATAATCTATTTACGTTTCTGAATTTTCCTTTTTGTCCAATGTTAAAGAATGTGAGAGGGGCTATGATTACCATTACACTTTCGATGATTGAATTGACCACTATGGGAGTGGTTGTACGGGAATGTGTTACAACGGAATCTAAGTCCTAAATACGCTAGAAGGCAGCCGCGAGCCAGAACTTTGCCCAGAAAAAGTGATAGAACATACAGTCATAAATTAATTTTTAAATGAAGGTTATGGTATTTTTTAAAAATATTTTTATATATAATAAAAGTTATACAAGTTATGCTTTATGGTACGCAAGATTGCAAGTACTGTGCTTTCTGCCTGCCGCGTCAACAATTACAGCACTTCAGTGTCAACGACATAGATGAATGGAACATTTTATACCTCGGTTTTTGCAATGTAACAATATCTCGAAATCTCATAAAAGGCCTATACCTGCAATAGTATGGGTTTAAAAGAAATTCGGTTCTTTTCTTTACGATGAAAAGCCCATAACGTCAATAAACCCTTTTGATTGATTGCTTAACAAGTTACTTAAACTAAGAAGAACACAGACGACAATTCTTATTGGTTACATATTAATGCTTACAAAGTAAAGTCATGCCTTCTATAACATTATTTTAATTGAAATTTGCTCAAAACACATATTCATTTACTTGGCTGTTCTCATAACTGTCAGAGAGCTGAGCTTATCAATATGGTATGAATTTTCTTGATATAACTCGAACAGAAATATTTTTTCTCCGCTGATACTATACACATAATGTCCACAATGTATTGCAACCATAACAGAGAGTAAGCAAGTTATGCCTCGTTGAAAAGGACTTTTCAGACGTGCCTCGTTCCCATATACATTTTTTGGCCATATGTGGGTCAATTGTCGTACTTGAAGACTGAATGTGTCTATTTATCTGGTAACATAGTCCATTTTCTTAAACTTCAAACTGAAATAAATATGTTCTGAACTTGGTCTATTTACCTGAGTTTGTGCTGTTCATAAATAGCTTTCATATATCGCTATGACCGATTTAAATTAGTGTAATAAAAATATAGCACGCTTATGCCTATGCTTATTATTATTATTATTATTATTATTATCATTATTATTATCATTATTATTATTATTATCATTATTATTATTATTATTATTATTATTATTATTATTATCATTATTATTATTATTATTATTATTAATTTCTTCATTATTGTATAAAAAGTTGGTTCCGAAAATGTCACATTTGCTAACCCAATCCCCCCCAAAAAAAATTGCTAAAGCATGCCTATGTAAATATGCATATGTACAAATATACAAACTGTGTACAAATTTGTACGTGAGAACGGTGTCACGGTAACATATGTACTTTATGGTATCTCTTTGCTAATCATGTCAAAATCATCCTATGTAAGTTACGTTGGTCACGTGTTTAATACATCAGGACATAGCGGATATAAATACACCTTTCTTCGAGTAACAAAAGGCAAATAAATGTACGTAGATAACAAAGAAACAAGATAACCATAACAATATTACAGGGTTTCCTCTGTTTCTGTCTCGTCTATACCTTAATCTCGCCTATTTATTGTACTTATCAGCTTAAGATTAATCATCGAATCTGAATTTTAATGATATATATGTTTTCACAATATATCACTGAAAGAAAGACAAAATAAAACACCTTACCTGAACTCAAAGATTCTGCTTTGCATTTCAACCTTGTCTCTTTAAAATACAACGTTACACAGGTTTGTAAGACCAAAGCGTTTTAAGGAACTTAACAGAATAAGATCATGACATGAGTTAAGTCGAATTATGATTGGTTAAACAGACATCAAAAGTTCCGTATCTTGGTCTATCATGATCATCTGTTCCATTTGTATTACTCTCCATAAATCAAGGCGAAGTGGATTTAAAACAACTGATTTCATTCGATCTTATCGCGCAGAAATAAAATTAACAGGTGTGATCGCAAAATGTTGTTTTTTGTATTGGGCGCGACGAATCCCGACACAGGAGTAATACCAGTATTAATGTTTTCAAACTGTATTTGTTCACACATTTCGATCTATTAAATTTAATGTCGGATTAAAAGTAGAATTAGAAGATAATGTAAAAATGGAAAGGATATAATGAATCTATTAACAGTTTCTAACGAGCAATACAAAATATTTCCTCTCTACTGCAGATGGCTGAAGAAGTGTGCAACAAATAGAACATTACAGCCCAGGAAAACTTTGAGTTTCGTGAATGTGACGTATGAGGAAAAGCAGGGCATGAGATAAGAAAAAGAAAAAAAGATTTAAATCATGCACGACAGACAAATTTGCACTGATGTTGAACCCAAATAGAAAAAGTAGCTAAATCTACAGCATCACAAATAAACAACAAAATAATATTAAAAAGGAGAAGAAACAAAGCGAATTCAATATGGCTATGTAATGGCCTGGTATTTAATAGCATCACATAATAATAAGAAAAAAGCGATAACAATGATAACAGTTGATTTATAAAAACTGCAGATGAAATACAGTCTAAAAAGTTACATGCTGGAAAACAAGGTTTTAAACAATATGAAGTGTAATGAAAATCACATACATGTTTATGAAATCAAGACGACAGTTAACTGTCTTTCATTTTAACATATAACCACACTTCACAAATATATTTACGACTGTATCTTTTACCTAGATAAAATTTCTACCATGTACAATTTTGACGCACACATAAAACGTTCAGTAGCAAAGAATACCCCACCCACCCCCCAAAAATACAAGAAAAATAAATAAGCAGAATTACTTGCAAAATCTAGATAAATGAAAGCCAGTACACCTTTAACAGTTTGTATATAGATATATATTTTGAATATTAAATTTTCTGGAATTATTAATTTCACATACTACTAACTGGAATGAAAATACTGAAATAGCACATCTATCACTAGATGTTTCTGAAGAAGCACACCTGTAGCTGTACTATCCTATAAATGCATGAGAAAAAATGAATGGATGGAAATGGAAAATCCAAATACAAAATCACAGATGCAAGTATTGAGTATACAAAACACGATTACGCTGGTAAAATGACAAAGGAAATAAACAGATTAAAACGAAAAATTAAAAGTGAAGTACACGTGAGTATATATAAATAGTAACGATTCAACGTAATTACATATGAAAAATCAATTTCACGCAATATTGTTCTTGGCAAAAGCATAAATGTTATCGTAGATAAATGTACTAAACGATGTTTTCTCTTTGCTCCTGTCATTATACTATATTTGTAGACCTTATGGAAGGTAATGTTCAGGAAAGTTTAAATTCCACTGCACCATAATATACTTCAAGAGAAACGTAAATACCATATGGACAATAGGCCAGAAGAATATCTACGTGTACACCAAGGATTTGGAGATGATACAACTGCTGTTGTGTAGAAAGTCTATCACAGTTCTTGAGCTGGTATTGTCGGCTGTGTGAGTCGGTAAAAACAAGATTCCATCTGCACCAAGTGAATAGTCTAATTTAAATGCACAGGATAAACAGGTGATCATCGATGTCAATAATTAATTTTACTTCGTGCAGAAAGTAGATTTTTTTCATTAGCGCTTCAAGTGGCGTTAATATGTCTTACACAATCTTCGTTAGTCAAGAGTGGTCAGTC
Source organism: Sinohyriopsis cumingii (assembly GCA_028554795.2). NCBI lineage: Eukaryota > Metazoa > Mollusca > Bivalvia > Unionida > Unionidae > Sinohyriopsis > Sinohyriopsis cumingii. The sequence goes on along the minus strand of CM068842.1, from coordinate 20,704,421 downwards.
CGCCTCGATCATCGTTGATATAAAACTAAGTGTATTAACGATGATTTGGCTGGTGTATGGCAACGATTTTTTCACAAAGGGAGAGCGATGTTAATGTTGATAGAAACTACAATAAACATGATTGTGAAACTAGGAGTGAGAAATTAGGATACGTCGACATGATGGTCATAGAACTTAGGAGAACACATAATTCGGTTACGTTGTAAATGAATCAGTACTTTTAATGCCTAAAATTGGACCAGTTAACCGATCTGTTTAAAACAATATCAGCATCAGGTAAAAGTTCTCTATTTTGCTTTTTGTGATTTTCAAATAGTATCGTGTTGCGTGATCTTAATAGATCTACGGAGGCCGAAGTCTCGCTGCCAAAGGTAAGGTGTTGCTCAGCAATTCCAATGACTACATAACATTTTAGTGTGCTATGAGGTTACTATCCTATCTCAAGTCCTCAAAATGGGTGATTTTGCTTAAAGAACATTACTCCCTCATCTTAGTAGTAAGTCGTTATGGTCCATATTTTACGAGTCACTGACTTGGGAGAAATCTTTTATTTATCTTTCATTTTACATGCACCGTTCGTGCTAGAATCGTGTAACAGTAGTTATATGAAGCTCTACGAAATTTAACGCTTGTGTCCAACATCCGATATGTACTTTTAGGGGTTATGCGGGGAATCCTCTGTTGAAATTCTCCATATATTTAAAACGAGGGTTAAAATAGTATTATGGGGTCAAAAAAAATTGAATTGGGTCAAATATGTTTATTTGGGTCAAAATGGTTTATGAGGTCAAAGGGGAACGATAATGTTAAATTTTGCATCTACAATCCAGCACACACACACACACACAAACACACACACAGAGAGTACAATACAGCACCCACGTTTTATTGCAATCCACCAAACCGTTAACATTCCTCCACCCAAGTTTTATTTACTATCAAAACACACACCTTTCTATCCAGGACCCATGTTTGGATCGCTATACAAACACCGAGCCTACAATAAGATTTCTTAGTATTACATTTACATTATCCAATAAACTATGTTACCACAGTACGGTATAAGTACTACTTTGCTAATTTTAATCTTAAACATCTTGTGAGTGCATGATCTAAGTAAATTCATTTCCTTGTTATTTCTTTATCATCAAAAAAAATTTCTGAACATCTCAAATTGTACTTTTCTTTTGATAACACAGTTCTTTTTTCCATTACAAAAATTTGTTTCGTCTTTGTACGTCTGAAAATAAAAAGAGTTTTGCCAGCTCATCATTGATACGTCAAGGATCCTTCTTATGCACATATTGTAAACCATAAACGTCATTCATGAGAATACAGCTCGTTTCGTGTAACATGATGGAGCATGAATTATGGGGCACGGTGACTAACTTTAATAACAAAGGTGTAGGTTCACGATGCGTCAATTTGCATCCCCTCACTAAGTTTCATCGTTCATGGTATAACAGTTTGTTATGACACCCACTACAAACTGTGTCCGATGACCTATAAAAAATATTTGATATTAATTACGGGTGTACATATTCATATCCTTCTACCTTTGTGGACGCTTACGCTACGACAGTACAATGGCTTGCTTCTTTTACGAAGAGGTGAAAACACCCATGTGTGACTTTTTGTGGCAAGGAAATATCAAAATCACAAAATCGTATTTCAGTGAAAAATAACCTCTACCCCATTAGCACCTCCATATTTACCCTCGACACGTTTCACATGTTATAAATGTAGTTAAACCCAACAAGAAACCGAGTAAAGTATCAGGGCATAAAAACTTTTTTTTAAAACCACAAATCATTTATTTCTAAGTGTTCATTACTTATAACGCAAGGACTGGCCATTCATTTGCATTGGTGGTGTGCATGTGTGTATGTGTGTGTGCGTGCGTGCGTGTGTGTGTGTGTGTGTGTGTGTGAGAGAGAGAGAGAGAGAGAGAGAGAGAGAGAGAGAGAAACCTGTCAAGCCATCGAGATGACGGAATTTGCTTTCTTCACCCCTCCCAAAGAAAATTAAATAGCCGGTCCATTATAATCGTTTGTGAACTGTACACTTAATTCAGTCACTTTCGGTCAGCTTTGTTTATCATCAAAACGGATTGCATCAATGAAAAGTGATACTTCATGCAAATATAAAAATGTTAACATTGTTTGGTGACTTACCTTTTATATTTTGTCTTACTTTAAAGTTCAAATTAAAAAATATTTCCCTGTTCCAATGAAACTCTGTTCAGTATCATTGTAATAAGGATATTGCAAGTTAGCAAATATAGTGCCAACGGATGTAATGGTACGGAAAGCAATCAAAGATTCGTAATACCCCAGGAATCCTCACACGAAGCCTAAATGAATTACCTCCCTTATAATGTAATGTATAAAGTAATATTAAGAAAATAATGTGCAAAACGTCAGAAACAAATTCCAATAATAATAATCTACATCGTCATCGCAGTATCTGTATTACAGTACATTCTAAATCACAAAATATTACAAAGCACGAAACCTTAGAGAATCGAATGTGAATGGTATATTCATTAAGCTGGTTTTCGCAGCAACAACAAATATTTATTAATAGATTTTGAATAAACTACAAGAGAAAGTTTTTACGTCCCTAGCTAGCTGATTTCAGTATATTTGCGAAGATTTCATTTTGCAAACATTATTTAGATATAATGAGATTTTTCTGAATTTTTTTACCTACTTCCAAAGGGTTAGCTGGGGGGGGGGGCACTGTTCTTTAGTGCCAAACGGTTTATTGTTGATTTTACCAAAACCCTGTACTGATCGAATCATGTGCAGATTGAATGCTTTGGGTTGCTTTTCTTGTTGTCGTTTTGCTTTTTTTAAACATATTTTCAATCACATGGCGCACAAAAATGAACAGCTATGCTATACATGGCAGCTCTGTTCGCTGATCCACTGGCGATGAATGTATCTGTTTGATATTTTCCTCATTTGTTGCAGAAGAGTCCTTCAACTTTGCTTTGTTTCTTAGGAGCTAAGTTTTCAACAATCTTCCTGCGAATGTACTGAGCATCGGCCTGTACGCTGATTCTTTTCATGGTCATGTTCCATGTGCAACGTTGTTATCCCCATCACTCACCGTCACTCGTATTTTCTTTTTCAACCAGCTTATGACCACTTCTTCTCTTTCCTTCAAAACTTAATTTTTAATGTCGTGAACTCTGCATATCCATACAGTGTTAGTGCTGGAATATTGCGGGACCTCTTCCAATGTTTTTTAATATCCGCGTTTGGTTGTTTGCTTGTTGTTCTTGCCTCTTCTTCGAGTTTTACTTGTTTTGATTTTCCAGCATTTCCATTTGATTCCTTATCTTGTCTTCTGCTATTTGTGTCTAAATAAGTATCCCCTCAGCTGGTTTGCTTTTTCGTTGTTCAGTTCAAGTTCTAACACGATTCTTTTCTTGTACTGTCTTCTTTAATTCTTTCAGTGACCGTTTCAGGTCTTCCTTGATCACATTTAGATATAGTTCTTTAGTCAGATAATGTAATTCCTAAATGAATCGAATAGTACAGCTGAAAACATTCCAATCTTCTCTTCTCATGTAGTTGTTTCTAGTAATAACTGAAAATTGTGCCTTGATCTAAAAATGGCGACATGACCTCTGTATACTACTCTCTACGAGATTTTTATTCAAGATCTCGTTTTCTTCACTCTCCGCAAAGTACTTTCCTTGGATATTGATTTATTATGGATTGCAATCATGACTATATGGACCAAAATAAAAGTCAAATGTAATCATTTCAAATAATTATCTATGTCAGGATATATGTATATACATCACGCATATACAGATCGAGGCCTATACAAATAATAAATTGCTTACGTCTGCAAAATGTAAACAAAATGCACACTGTACCTTCACCTCACTCTCCCAGTGAAGAAAATCATATACTTCTTGCTTGACTTATATTATTCTCGCAGAAAAAATAAACTTTTGGAAGAATGTAAATAATGTTGCATAAGTATAATTTGGTGAATGCAACAACTTTCAGAGGAATGAAAGAAATATTTATCTTGTTTCATATAAAAGTGGATATATTGCATTCAGGAGATGATATGTATTTGCTGACAGGTTTTGTACAGGATTCAAGTGTGGCCAAATGTATGCGTGCTACAAAAGCACATTTAAGGGAATGACCTCTTTACATGTCAAGCGTGATCAAAATATCCTCCAATGTTTAAGAAATTATGCTGATATGCAGGTTAAATTCGATGTTCGTAACATTGAAGTAAACAGCATCAACCCTATAAGACACATGGACAAAAGCGGGCAGCATGAATACTGAATAGATGATATATGGTCTGTTGCAACGATATGATAAAAACAAAAATGATTTATAAAAAGTCGAGCTCGATTAGAAACAGCAAATGTGATTCAGTAAATGAAGCAGCTCTGTTTTTTAGTCAAATTTTAAAACGTTTGAGACCATTTCTATATTGTTGTCGGGTTGGCATGTCAGTAGTAAATAGGGATACCCTAGCCTCAATGGGAATTAGCATTACAGGACCCCCTGGGACAATCTAGCCTCAATGGAAATTTAACATGGAGAAAAATCGTGGGACAATCTAGCCTCAAGGGGAATTTAACATGGGAAAAAGTCTTGGGTCACTCTAGCCTTTAAATTTAACAAAGGGGTAGGCAATTGAAAAGTCATTCTCTTTTCGAGAAATATGGCTGGCCCTGAAAAGGGCCTTTGGGTTTATGTTAATGTATCCATTAACATAAAGGGCACCGCATTGGTCTTCTTCTTGTCCTTAGGCTGCGTCTCACTGTTGGCCCGTAAATCAGCACTCTTTTGAGGCATCCTTGTCTTTCGACGTAGATCCTACGTATCCACAGACTGGTGTTTGTCCTGTGGACAACGGTCCACTTGGATCGGACATACATGAGCATGTCCGTCCTAAACATCATGGAAGACACAAGCGTAGAAGATTTCACATCGGTCCACATCTTGAAGCGACGAGAACAGGTGAATCAATGCAGTGAACTGCGCTTATTTATAGCTAGAGGTAGGATTGAAACGGATTGAGTTCATTCACCAATCCAAACACGCGTTACAAAATTCAGTCAGCCCGCATCCAATTCGAAGAGAGCAGTCTGTGACGTCACGTAGTCTATATAGATTCGCTAGCGCTTGTGTGCAGTCAATCTATGCGACAGTGATTCAACATGACGGAAACTCAGAAAACGATCCATTGGGGTGCACCAACAGGGGAGACTGCCCAAGGGAACCCGGACTTACTTTCAGAAGAGGTGAATTGGGATTTTGTGGATTTTCTCTCCTCGCAAGAATTTGTTCCGGAACCTTCGTTACCTTCTTCATTACCGCAAGTGGAGAATTTTAGACAGAGACAGAAAGAAGAATTGGAGAAATTTATACAACGACAAAAGGAAGCGGAACAAGTTTTTCTCCTACAGCAACAGCAGCAAGAAGAAGAGGTAAGAAAAAAACAACAGCAAGAAGAAGTAGCAGCAAAGAAACAAGAGGGTGAAAATCAAACGGTCACGGTACTGTTGGACATTTTAGCGGAGTTAAGAAGTCTGAAACAAATGTATCAGACTTCTTTATTACGACCGAAGAGAATACGACCTTCCCGAGCTAAACACGTCAACCCTGTGACTAAGCCTACCGTACCACCCTTAGTGATTTCAACCCAATCATCATCAACATTACGAGGTCCAGAAGTAGGCCTTGGCCGCGGCAAAGGCTTAAGGCAGTTAAAGTTGATTGCTTAAACTCACCCCTACACCGAAATAAAAAGGCCCTTTTCAGGGCCACCCACATTTCTCGAAAAGAGATAGCCCTTCAATTTTGCCAATAACTCAAAAAAAATAACCCACCCATTTTACCCTTATAGTACGTGTCTTTTTGTATGAGTGCGTGAGTGTACGTTCTTATTTTAAAATCAGAACTCAAAGACACTTACCTTATATCATTAATTTATTCTTTTCTCCATTTTTTACAATCCAATTCACAATTTACAACTCAACACTTTAATAAAAAGTTCATTGACTTCTTCTTTCTCCTTGTTTAGTCTCTCTGTTTTTTAAATTTCTTCACCGTCTTTTCCTCATTTTCTTCCCTTCATCTTTTCTTCTCCTGTTTCTTTGCCTCTTGTAAATAGAATTGTCTTCTTTCTTCCTCTTCTTTCTCTGAAGAATCCCTCTCTTCTTCCTCTGAAGAATCCCTCTCTTCTTCTGAATAATCCTTCTTTTCTTCTGACTCCTCTTGTTTCTTTTTTGGGCAATCTGGAGACCAATGTCCTTTTTCTTTACAATAATAACAGGTATCTTGACTTTTGTCTTTTTTAGCCCCTGTTTTTTTTTGTTTTTTTTTGACGGTCTGGACACTCTGAAGACCAATGCCCTTTCTTCTGACAGATATAGCAAGTATCTTGACTTTTATCTCGAAAGGAAGGAGAGTAGTCCGTCGGCTGGTCTGAAGAGAATTTTCTAATGACCCCTCGCAAAGCTCTGACGTTTCGATTTGGTTAGTCTCTTCCATCGTTGTGCTCTGCTTGAGAGTGAAATGAATAGTGAAAGGACAAGACACGCACCCTTTTTATATACGCCGGTCTGCCATGACTATAAATTAGTCTATGGTGTTTAAACTTGAGTCATTTGACGTTTTCACTCCAGATGAAACGATCCTATTCATTCGAGAAGAAAGAAGAAGAAGAAAGTAAGAGGCAGAAACGTGATCTATCGCCTCGAACCAGGGCTGAAATCCTGGCACAAATTCATGCCAGTGATTTTGAAGAGGACATGAGTGAACCAGAATTTGAAACCTCTAAACCAAGTTCACCACCCTTAGTCAACCCTGAAAAGTACTATTCCATTCGAGAGACGGAAAAGCGCTCCTCTAGAAAATTTAGAACCACGGCTTACACCTACACGGTGAAGTTTAAAGATTTCAAGGCCGACGTACCATTGGAGAAAGCAGAAGGGTTTATCACCGAGATGTGGGATTCTTTGCTCACCGCACTCAAGCGACAATGTCAACCCAAAGAAGACGATCGCTTGACACTATCCATAGATCACGACGGTTTGAAATCCCCTGTTTGGATCGAGTTTAGCAGACCCGCAGAACTAACCCCTTCCAAAGTCATGGACAAGATTCAACACGTACAACAATCTAATGACCAGTTTGACATCATCGATGGTAAAGCCACACTGAAAATGGCCCACGTCTCTCCTCCTCAAGGGACTGGACGCAAAAAGATGTTATTGGTGGACGACCTTCGCAACACCAAAACAAGTCTCGTCCGAATTAACAACCCTCAAGACCAGATGTGTTTAGCTCGAGCCATCGTGGTGGGACGAACCTATGCCAACAAGAACGACACGACAGAATGGAAAAGAGCCTGGAAAACTATTCGACAATCGGACCGAGCCAAACAACGAAACGAAGCAGAACTCCTGTTGCAACAAGCTGGTCTGTCCAAAGACACACACTGTGGCATTCCTGAGATGCAGAAATTGCAAGATGCCCTAGCTCCACGCTACACCTTGAAAGTGCACCCTCAAGAAATGCGTGGGTCTCTGTTGTTTCGAGGCCAAGATTTTAAGGACGGAAAATACATTCACCTTTATCATCACGATGACCATTTCGATACCATTACCAGTATCACTGCATTCCTGTGATACGGTTATTATTGTGAGAAATGTGATTATGGTTATAACAATCGAGAGCAACACAAGTCTTGTGGATCGAAATCCCCAGGATGTTTGGCCTCTCCACCCTGTCTGAGCGAAGAACCAGTGCCTTGTTCAACTTGTTTGAACACGTTTGTCAGGCCTACCTGTTACCAACAACATTTGAAGACGCAAGGTTCACAGAAGAAATGTGCTTGTCAACTCCTGAGATTGTGCCCTACCTGTGGACAAGGCCTATGTACCAATACTACCAAGGCACACGTATGTCGAGGAAAGAAAAAATGTCACATTTGTCACCACATCGTGGACTTGGAACACGAATGCAACGTGCAAAAATACCAACCCCCACCAGAGAAAGAGGACGGTCACAAGAAGAAAGGCAATTTCATCTTTTTCGATTTCGAATGCATGCAAGAGACCGGCATTCACATTCCTAATTTCTGCGTGGCTCATCGAGCGTGCGAGAAGTGCATTCAAGAACCTATCTTCAGTCATTACCCTCACTGCAGCAAAATTCCCGGAGGGCGTGAAAAAATCTTTCGAGGACCGAACACGTTAGCCGATTTTGCCCAATGGGTCTTAGATCCCATCGACAAGACGTGGAGCCAAGAGGACATCGAACGTTACGGAGATTGTCATCGTCATGCCACGGTGATGGCTCACAATTTCTCCTGATACGATGGACAGTTTCTTTTGAGATACTATACGGAACAAGGCACCGAACGTCCTAAAGTGACTTTGAACGGAGCCAAAATCATTTTCATGCAAGTGGGACAAGTACAGTTTAAAGATTCGATGAGCTATTTGGCCATGCCTTTGAGTCGAATGCCTAAAACGTTTGGAATGACAGAAATGGCTAAAGGGTACTTTCCTCACTTTTTCAATACGGAAGCCAATCAACAAGCCGTTCTACCCCATTTGCCTGAGGCTCACTATTACGACCCCGACAACATGCGTACCGAACAACGAGAAGATTTCTACGATTGGTACCAGGCTCATGCCTCTGACCCTTTCGACGTTCAGGAAGAAATGTTAAAGTATTGTCGTTCCGACGTGGACATTTTACGACGTTGCTGTGGAAAATTTCGAGAACTGTTCATGGAACACGGAGGGGTCGATCCTTTGAAAGAAGCTTGCACCATTGCCAAAGCGTGTTCCTTAGTGTACCGCCAACGATTTATGCCTGAAAACACCGTGGCTGTCATCAGTCCTCAAACGACAAACTATGTCAAGCGTCAATACTCGGTCAAAGCCCTACGTTGGTTACATTACTTGTGCGACAAGGAAGATAAATGGATTCAGCATGCCCGCAACGGAGGAGGCGAAAAGACCATTGGAACGTATTCGGTCGATGGCTGGGACTTAGAAAACCCCAAGATCGTGTACGAGTTTAACGGTTGCTTATTTCACGGATGTCCCGTCTGTTACCCTGACCGTGGCACTAAAAATCAGTTTTTGCAACGAACCATGGAAGACTTGTACCAGGACACTTGTCAGCGACGCCTAAAGTTGGAACAGGAAGGATACCAAGTGGTGGAAATGTGGGAACACGAGTACGATCACCGTATGAAAAACGATCCCGAGTTTAAACGCCTCGTGGAAAGTTACCAGTTCATGGACCCACTGAACCCCGAGGGATAGTTTGTACGGAGGAAGAACCAATGCCACCTGTTTGCTGTACCAAGCCGACGAAGAAAAAGGAGAAGAAATCAAATACTTGGACGTGTGTTCGCTGTATCCCTACGTGTGCAAATATTGTCGCTTTCCTGTAGGGCACCCACAATTGCTGACGGAACACATCGACCTGAAAAACATTCGACAATACGAAGGCTTAATCAAGTGCAAAGTTTTGCCTCCCACGAACCTATACCATCCCGTCTTACCTCACCATTGTCAAGGCAAACTGATGTTTCCCTTGTGCCGTACTTGTGCCGAAACGTGCAACCAAGATCAGCCTTGTCAGCACACCCAGGAAGAACGTGCCTTGACGGGAACCTGGGTCAGCGTAGAATTGTTCAAAGCTCTGGACATGGGATACCAACTGTTAGAAGTGTACGAAATTTGCCACTTTCCTAAGACACAACAATACCACAAGGGTGATCCCAGTCAGAAACGCATTTTCGCCGACTACGTGGATGCCTTTTTGAAACTGAAACAAGAAGCTAGCGGCTATCCTTCCTGGTGTCACACTCCCGAAGACCAAATACAATTCAAAGAGAAATACTACGAACAAGAAGGCATCTCTTTAGACCACATCGAGAAAAACGAAGGCAGGCGATCGTTTGCCAAAGTGATGTTAAATTGCTTGTGGGGTAAAATGGCACAACGCCCGTGTTTACCCAAGACGGAATATTTGACAGAACCTTCCCGCTACTTCCAGATGATTCACGACAAAACCAAATACATGAAACACGTGGACGTCGTTCGAGAGGATTTGATCTTGGTCAATTACGAAGAAGATCTGGACTTTGTACAAGACGACCCTTTTGGAAATGTCATCATTGCGGCTTACGTGACAGCCCATGCTCGCTTAAAATTGTACGAAGCTTTAGAACTGTTAGAAGAACGCGCCCTGTACTTTGACACGGACAGTTGCATTTACATCCATCACCCGATTCAACATCACCCTGACATCGAAGGAGACCGTTTAGGAGCCTGGACAGACGAGCATCCCGACGACAAGATTCTAAGTTTCGTCAGTGGCGGCCCCAAAAATTACGGCTACGAATACCGGGACAAACAAGGAGAAGTGCACACGACGTGCAAAGTGAAAGGACTGACTCTGAACCATCGTACCAGTCGAGTGGTCAACTTTGGGGTATTGAAAGAAGCCTTGCAATCGGGAGAGGATGGAAACTTTAAAGTGACCACCTATCAACCGAACAAGATTGTACGTTTACCCACTCACCACATCGTCAGTCGGCCCTTGGAAAAAGTCTATCAAATCGTGTACCAGAAGCGAGTGCGACTTCCCAATCATTTCACCTTACCGTATGGACACGTCGGTATTGGTCTGTATATAAAAAGGAACCCTAGGCAAGATCGATAGTTCATTGGGACTACCAAGACCGAGCGAACAAGATGAATACTTTGAAAGAGACATCGTTCCAGTTTGGGGATTGTAAAAAAGTTGTATCTTCCTCTAGTGTGACTAATACTGGATGGATAAGACCCAGGCATTGCGACGGAAAATGTCCGGAAGGAAACTGCGATTGTCCATGTGGTTACCATTGTAATTGCGTAACGGAGTTTGAGGACGAGTGCGATTGTGAGCCTTGCGATGGGTACGATGCTGTACGTTGTGACCTGAGCGATGCCGTAAAGCATCATGGGAACTTTAGTGTCACTATCCCTATCATGGAAAGGGATGCTGTGCGTGTCAAACCTGAGGGATGCGAAAGTGATGCCGCTCGTCCTCTTGGACATTTTACTGGGTTTCGTTTTAAAGGGGAATGTTCACCTTCACGTCTACCCCCCTACGGATGTCATCCAGCCCTGAGCAAACTCCTGCCCATGTCACTCAACCCTCATCGAAACGAACCTGTGAAAGACGAATATTCGTTTCCTGTGCGTTTGTCGGAATACTGCGACTTTGAAAATCGTCTTCAGTCGTTCAAAGGAAAATGGCCTAAGTATCTGGGAGGACCGACCCCCGAAGAATTAGCCAGAGCCGGATTTTTCTACTTGGGCGAAGGAGATAAAGTCAAGTGCTTCAGTTGCGGTGTGTCACTTCACCACTGGGAACCGCAAGATTCGGCCTACGTTGAACATGCTCGATGGTCACCGAATTGTCATTACTTACCCTTAGTGGGACCGAGACATTGAAGTAACTTCTTACCATAATCTGTTCATGGATACTTTACAAGAGAACATTCGTGCTTTGCCTGTGGAGTTGAGAGAACGCATTTACCGAGAGCTGGTCAAAATACAAGTGAAACGTAAAGAACAATTGCATCCGTTACGTCACCGGTGTTTGAACCACTGGTACCTGAAGGCTATACAAGGACTGATTCAATTGAAAGTGTTCCATCGGACAGACATTGATGAACGATCCTCTAGTTTTAAAAAGGATTGGTTTGGTATGGACGATTCTACCTACATCATTGTAAACTTACTGCATCGAATTCCAGAGGAAGAGTTAACGAATTACCAACATCTTGAAAACAATGTCAACTTGGTGAAAGAGGAAACTTCTGAACGAATTGTAATGTGTAGATTAGTGACTGAACGATTTAAATTCGACACTGAAGTAAAACCATGTTTGTGCAAACAGTACATTTCTTGTGTCAGACCAAAGAGGATTTAGTATGACCTATTCATGGATACTTTGCTAGAGAACATTCGTGCTTTGCCTGTGGAGTTGAGAGAACGCATTTACCGAGAACTGATCAAAATACAAGTGAAACGCAAACTCAAAGTGATTCGTCCGTTTTTAAATTATGCTCTGTTCCAAAGTACAAGAAGACTGATTATGAGTGGATATTACATTAGGCACAAAGTTAAACGAGGCTATTGGCCACCACCCAACGATTCCAAAAACAATGTATATACTTATGGATACTTTACAAGAGAACATTTTGGGCTTGCCTGAGGAGTTGAGAGAAAGGATTTACCGAGAGCTGGTGAAAATACAAGTGAAACGTAAAGAACAATTGCATCCGTTACGTCACCAGATCTTTAACCACTGGTACCTGAATGGTATAAGAGGATTGATTCGTCAGAAATTTTTTCAGTGGTCAGACCTTGTTGAACACTTTCAGTTTGGGGATGATGATGGACCAGACGTTCGTAATTTTGGTTACTTCGAGATTCACTTACTGCAACGTATTGAGGAAGACGAGTTAAAGGATTACCAACATTTGTTACGTGGAATCTGCTTAGAAAAAGACGAAACATCTAGACAAACTCTGACGTTTCAGTTACAGTATGTAACATTTAAATTCCCTACTGGAGAACGAACATGTTTGGTTAGAAATTACCTTTATTGCTTCCGAAACAAAGACACTATAAAATCAAGTTGCCATGCCACGGATTATGTCACATATCATTGAACAGATTCCGTGGAAGGTACTCAATGACCATATTCAAACCGTGGATCATTACCATCAATTATTACAAGAACTGTATCCATTCAATTTGGGACGACAAGTGGTGTGTGTCTTAGTGACTTGTTTTCTGGGATTTCGTTTACCAGCCGATTCTTTGTGGACTCTTTACGATCAGTACTTACCACCTCAATGGCCTTAAATGGTCACGAAAAACTCCTTTTGCTCAAAGCCTTGCGGTTTCATCTGGATACTTCTCGACCTCAACAGGAAAAAAAGATTCGTCAACTTTTAGCTACCCAAGACGTGTATGACGATGTGTGTGTAGCTTGTGACTTACATCCCCATTGGACAGATGTCCGTGCCTGGAAAGAATGGGGTTTTGAGGCTTGGACCCAAGAAGTGGCCCAGTATGCACGAGAGTTGTTCAAGGAAAAAAGTTACTTTTCAACCCGTGTTAGTGACGGTGCCAGAAGAACCCGTCACCCATGACAGGACTGTCGTGGACAGACCTGAAAGACCCTTTCGGGAGGACACTTGTGTGACCTTACCCCCTACTATAGAACTGGTTAGAACATTACCCAAAACATTTTGTACAGACACTTGTTTTTATTCCACGTTAATGGTTATCATGTGCCTTTTATCCTTGTACTTAAGCCTTTGGCTTTTATGTATTTTTCTCCTTCGTATTCATGTTTGAAAAAAAAACATTCAATAAACGTGTTCTGAAAAAGTATATAAACTCTTGTCTTGTTTGTTTTCGTGTCACAAGTGACATTTCTCACACAATGGCTACCTCTCTTGTCTCTGCTCCCTCTTCCTTCACTGTCAAAGTCATCGACGAACACTTAGATCGTGCCAGATGGGAGGCTTTGTATCTTCGCCATCCCTTTAACATGCTCATTGCTGGACCTAGCGGTTCAGGCAAAACCGAATTCGTCAAACGTTTGATCGAACATAAACATCATTTGATCGATCGGCCCCCTCAACGGATCGTGTGGTGTTACAAAGAGTGGCAATCGGCGTACAACCTCTTGCGAGAAAGTCAAGGCGATTCCATCGTGTTTGTGGAAGGCATTCCTAAAGAAGACGACAGCATCGTCTCTGACTCCCGTCAAACCCATTTGGTCATTTTCGACGACATGTTAGGAGAAGACGAAGAAGAAATTAAATTGTGGTTCACGCGCAAAGGGCATAACCGTAATGCCAGTGTCGTTTACATCACCCAAAATTTGTTTCAGCAAAGTAAAGCCCATCGCACCATCAGTCTCAATGCGCATTACGTGGTCTTGTTTAAAAGCCCTCGAGATAAATCGCAAGTGCAAGTCTTAGCCAAACAGTTAGGAACGCCTTGGCTGACTCAGGCGTACGACGATGCCACTCAAACTCCACACGCCTATTTACTCGTCGATTTGAAACCTACGACCCCCGAGGATTTGCGATTTCGTACCCACTTGTTTCACCACTGGTGCCAAGACGGAGGGCCTGTCCTGTACACGTCTCCGTCCTCGACTTCATTTCACTCCACATAAAAAAAATCTATAAAAACCTCAGACCCTTTTTCGTCTGTCTCACACAGTGTGAACATGACGTCCCTTCAGTCGCATCTTCCCGTCAAATTGATTCGTGCCTTGTATGGCATCAGTCGAGAAAAAAATCCACAAACACGAGCCCGTGTCTTAGAAGCTAGTCTCAAAGAAGTCTTACGATGGTTCACGGTGACGGCACGTCAATTACTCCAAGGAATCATTCAGATTCCTCATCAAACCAAACGCTTTTTCGATCGAAACAAAGTCGCTTTGGTCCAACTGGCCGATCCCCGCATCGACACTCAAATCAAAAAACAAATCATTTTGAAACCTGGAGGGAGCGGTACTCTAGGAGGGGTCATCATTCGCTCTCTCTTAAGATGGGATCCTAATGCCCCAAAAGTTATACCCAAGAAAAAAGTCCAACGAAGCTCCAAGAAGAAGAAAAAGACCAGGTCCCCAAGGAGAACTTCTCCAGTGGCAGGACCCTCCTCTTACCAGTCACCACCCCGGAAAAAGAAAAGAAGCCCCCAGAAAAAGAAACAGAAAAAAAGTCCCCAGAAAAAGAAAAGCCCACAGAAGAAAACTAGTCGCAAGAGAGGCACTTCGGCCAGGACGCAACCTTACACTCGCAAACCACGACCTGCCACAGCGGTGACTGCGTCTCCGACAGCCTCACGTTTATCCACTTCTCCGTTAATGACACCCAGAACTGAAGAGTACTTGGAGACGTTGATCACACCAAGAACTTCTCCGTTGATGACCCTAAAAAGAACTTCCCCAGTGGCAGGACCCTCCAATTTAGCGGCAGTGGCTCTTGCTCACAAAGTACCTTCTCCCAAAATCAAAGTCCATGAAAGATCGGGCATGTTACAAAGTTTACTGGATTTGTCCAAGCAAGAACTGGCTCGATTTAGTCCGTTACGTACCCCTGCACGACGTGTCATGCCTGTCCTGAAGTTGATACGACGTAAAGACAATCAGTGGCGACGCGTTCCAGTATAAAAAAGGCCTGTGACCAAGTAGGGTATCAGTGTTTTTTGGTGCTCCTGAAGACTCAAAGATGTCACCCTCCAGAAAACCCCAAGGAAAGAAAAGGAAAGGACTGCCACCACGTTTAGCCAAACATGGGGACATGTTACCTGTCCTGTCCAAAGCTTCTCCACCTCTACGAAAAAAACTCATTCAAACGGCCTCCAAAGAGGTCATCGATACCGTGTGCGAATGTTGTTTGAACGTATTGAAAGGCACGATCCCTTTGTCCAAACACCAGAAACAATGCTTAGGCAAACATCGTCACGTTCTTCGCCAAATGGTTCAAAAGAAAATTCCCATTCGTCAAAAAAAGAAGATGTTAGTGCAACGTGGAGGCATTTTACCTCTCTTGTTAGGCCCCATACTGAAAGGAGTCTTGGGAACCATGTTGGGAGGACTGGTGGGAGCAAGATAAAAAGGCCCTCGGAAGTCCCAAGATCTCAGAATCGACCCCTGACAACCCCATGGAAGGACGAAAACTAGCTTTAGTGCCTTACAAACGATGGATGGAATACCATCGGTGGCAAGAACAACGCACCCCGCATTTACCTCCCAATCCCAATTTGAGCGAGATGTCCCAGTTACAACACGAATTGCAGTCCTTGATGGATCGCCAAGATTTGTCCGAAACAGAAAAATCGCAAAAGTACGGTCAACTCTTGCAACGACTGCAACTCTTTCACCAGAAAGCTTTAGACGAAACAGTTCTACCCACTTTGAAAGATTTTAAGACCTTGATGAAAAGTCCAACACCATCACCAGTACCAATACCAGTACCAGTACCATCACTACCCGTGACCAAGACAGAAAAAGGAGAAGAAGAAGAAGGGTTTCAAACTCAACCAGAAAAAGTACGCAAGTTAACAACACCACCTACCTCCAGAATTGGATGGATTAAAAAGATGATGGCCACCCCTTCTTCATCACAAGAGAAAAAGAAAGTGAAGACAGAAGTGAAGACAGAAGTGAAACAAGAACCGATATCCCCCGCTCAGACATCCTCCTCTTCAACACCTATTGCCGGTCGCACACGCAAAGCATTGCAATCCAAGAAAATACCCCAAGAGAAAAAGAGTAGCATCCTCCAAGAGTGGGTGCCTTATTAACACATCAACCAACACAAAAAATGGAAAAAGTCTTAGCCAGCATTTACTACGATCCCTCGCATCCTGCAGGTTACGCAGGAGTTCAAAAATTGTATCGTGCTGCCAAAAGTCGACTGAAAAGTCTCCGTTTACCTCACGTACAACGATGGTTACAAGAACAAGCTACCTACACTTTACACAAACCCATTCGACGCAAGTTTGCCACAAGTCGCACCCGAGTGGAAAGCATCGATCATCAATGGCAAGCCGATTTAGCCGATGTCTCTCATTTGGCCAGCTACAATCGTGGCTACAAATATTTGTTTTGTGTCATCGACGTCTTTTCCAAATTTGCCTGGGTCGTGCCCTTGACTTCCAAATCGAGCAGCGAGTTAGTGCGAGCCCTGCAACGGGTGTTGAAACAAAGCGGTCGTCACCCTCTTCGATGGCAAACGGACAAAGGTACCGAATTTCTGAACCAAGCTTTCCAAAAAGAATTAAAGAAACGTGACATTCATTTTTTTACCACCGAGAATCCCGAAACCAAAGCCAGCATCGTGGAACGTTTTCAACGCACTTTGAAAGAACGCATGTGGAAATATTTTACGCATCACCACACTCTGAGGTACATCGACATCTTACCGCACCTGGTGCAAGCGTACAACCAATCTTACCATCGAAGCATCGGACGTGCCCCGTAAGACGTGACTCCCGAGAACGAAGTGTTGGTGTTTGAGCGCCTGTTCGGTACGTCCCCGACGAGGGCTGTCCCCAAGAAAAGTGGAGAGTTGGCCGTAGGAGATTGGGTGCGCATTGGCAAAACCAAACGCACTTTCGACAAAGGTTACTTACCTAACTGGACGACCGAACTGTTTCGTGTCACTGGACGAGTGCATGGCCGTCATCCTGCTGTCTATAATTTGGAAGACATGAACGGAGAAGTGCTCAAAGGAACGTTTTATTTGCCATAGTTACAACGTGTCACCAAAAAAGAAGACGACGTGTACGACATCGAAAGCATTCTCGAACGCAGAACCCGTAAAGTGGGCAAACGACGTGTCAAAGAAGTCAAAGTACGTTGGAAAGGATATCCACCCAGTTTTGATTCTTGGATCGACGCTTCGCAAGTCATCGACTATAAAAAGAAGTGACCATCATGCCCTTTCACACAGACGCAGCTACGTCGACCACTCCTCCTTCACCTAGTTCTTCTCTGCAAGATTTACAAAAACAACCCTTGTGGGTGTGGTGTGGAGAACGTATGCCTAAAACGCAAATCGTCTTTTTCTGCCAAATCGTCGTGGTTTATTGTGTCATCGGGGCAGCCATCGCCAATTTGAGTTTGCCACAAGGAGACAAACAATTGTGGGCCATTTTATTGAGCAGTTGCATCGGTTACCTGCTTCCCAATCCCTCCCTGAAATTCTCTTCCAACGGGAACCTTGTGTCCAGTGCCAGTGTCAGTCACCACTCCAACAACAACAACCAGAACCCCATTTTGGGCGGAGACACGCCTCTGACGTCCAGTAACCCCTCGGACAGCCACAGAACTCTGGAATTATGAGTCACCAAAACCAATTTTACTTAACCTTACCCAGTGACAGTTCCATGGAGGTGTTTCCCCACAACACGTTGTGCTGTTACACGGCCAAATTACCTCAGGCCATCCCCTTAGATCACGAAGCCCATTGGGAAGTGGCTTTAGTAGAAATCATTCACCCGACCCAAGTCCTCAATGTCCTTCGCAATCAAAATTTTTTTGATGTGGAAGTTCATGACGAACAATTGCAACAGTGGATGGATAGCAATGTCAAATATGACAAGAAAACCCGTACACAAAATCAAAAGTACACCACCTATCACTTGTTCATTCCCCCAGGCTATTATTTTAGTGGTCAACATTTGGTCAGCACCATAGCCACCAGGTTTAATGGCGTGTTTCTGAAAGCTTTGGAGAACGTCAACAAAAGTGTCATCATGGAGTACCACAAAGCAGCTCGTCGCTTCTCGATGAAATTTGAACGAAGTAAAATCATGTCCATTTTATTTTGTCCTGAATTATATGACATGTTGGGCGGAGACATGAACATGAGAATGGCCATGATGAAGAAAAACGAATTACCCATCGTTTACGACAACGAGTCTTTTAGCAAGTTATTTCGTACCCCAGTAGAACTGAATCAAGGACTGAATTTGATGTTCGTGTATTCCGATGTGGTGGAGTACAACGTGGTGGGACACACCTCCGTACCGTTACTGCGTGTCATTCCTTTCAAAGTGGATTCTGCCACGAACGCTGACGAGGAAGGTGGAAACACTTACCACGTTCACCGCGAATTTGTCCATCCTCACTATTTGCCTGTCAGTAAGTCGTATTTGGACACGGTCAACATTACTATAAAAGGAGATTTGGGACAAAATATTCCATTCACCAAAGGAAAAGTCACGGTGAAACTCCATTTTCGAAAACGGTTCTCTCACGATTCGTAAGTCATGTATCCAGTGTACCGAGGGGTTGCTCGACAGCGAGGACACGGTTTAGGAGATATGTTAAAATCAACCTTTCGTTCGGTGGCCCCGGTGTTGAAACCGATGGTGACACGCGGATTGCACGCCTTGAAAGATGCGGCACTGACGCAAGGCAAAGAATTTCTCCAAAATGTCATCATCGACAAACAAAACCCTAAAGAAGCCTTCATGAGGGCAGGCAAAAATGTCTTGCTGCAAACGGGCAAAGACATTTTGGGTCGCCGAGACACACCTATAAATGCCCTGCACGCTACCGAGTCAGGCATTCAGCAAGGACAAGGCAGAAAGAGACGACGCAGAAAACACCCTTTCACCAGACTTCAAGCTAGAAAGGCCAAGAAAAGAAGAACCGTTCGAGACTTAGACGTTTTCGATTATTGAGAAAGAACAAAAAAAATGATGCACCGAGAGTCTTGCGCTTGTTCCAAGTCGGAACTGGATCTGTTTGCCATGCCCCCCACCATGATGACCATGCAATAATCCCAGTGGGTGGAATTTCACCCCGTCTCCTCTTTGACGGATTCCGCTCCCATCGAGTTTGAAATCAAAGGACAGCCCGAAGATTACATCGATCTGAATAGCAGTTACTTGTACCTGAAAGTCAAAATTCTAGATAAGACTGGAGGTGCTATAGACGATGAAGCAGTAGCTCCCGTCAACAATTTCATGCATTCCTTGTTCAGTGGAGTGGACTTGTACTTGAATAACAAACTGGTCAGTAGCAGCATGGATACTTACCCTTATCGTGCCTACCTGGAAAATCTCTTGACGTACGGAATAGATGCCAAGAACACTCATCTCAATGCCTGTGTGGTATGGGAAGCTGACGAACCTACCAAGTTTGAAATATTGGAAACTGATGAAAAGAAAGACAACAATGATGGATTTCTAGAACGAAGAAAGAGAATCACGGGAGTCGACACAAGTTTAGAACTGATGGATCGTTTGCATTTGGACATGTGGTTGCAACAAAAGTATTTGCTGAACGGGGTGGATGTCCGCCTGAGACTGAATCGTAGCAGTACCGCTTTCCATTTATTGGCTGATAGTGACGGTTACAAAACCAAAATCCAAGAACCCAGACTCTACGTACGCCGTGTGGAAGTGTTACCTAAAGTGGGAAACGACATCAGTCAGACGTTGAGCAGAACGACCGCCAAGTATCCCATACGACGCGTGGAAGTGAAAACCTTCACCATTCCCAAGGGACAGCGATCCATGATCGAAGATCATCTGTTCCAAGGACAGTTACCCAAACGTTTGATCGTTGGTATCGTCGAGAATACAGCCTTCAACGGAGCTGCCGAAAAAAATCCTTTCTACTTTCAACACTTTGGCGTGTCCAAAATCGAAGTCAGTCGCGATAGCAAAACCTTGTGTACCCGACCTTTTGAACCTGACTTTACCAAGAAGAATTACTTGAGATCGTACTTGTCCCTGTACGAAGCCACCGGACAGTTAGGAACCAATACCAGTCACGGTATTACGTACGAGGATTATGCAGGAGGCTACGCTTTGTGGGCTTTTGATTTCACTCCAGACCAAGGCAGCGACGAGGGACATTTCCACCCTATAAAATCCGGCCAGATTCGTGTGGAAATTCAGTTTAAAGACCGAGACCCTGATGAAACGGTGGACGTCATCCTGTATGCAGATTTCGATAATACCATAGAAATCAACAGTTTGAGAGAAGTTATTCTAGATTACTAGAAGCCATGGAAGACTGTTATCCCTCTTTACCTAGTGGAGAAACTTTGGACATGAAATGTGAGGAGACCTTGGAAAAAGAAGAAGTGTTCATGATGAAGTCAAGATGGCCAGAACAAGAAGCCCATTTAGTCTCCTGTTTTGCCAAACACTTGGTCGAAAAAATGACGGAATTGATCAAGAAAAATTGTTATGGATGTCAAAACTATCATCCCAGTCAAATTCAACACGATAAATGCCTAATGTTAAGTCAAGAAGAAAAATTGGACGAGTATTTGGACGAAGCTTGGAGTCTCATCTCGAACAAAGACGTGTTGCACCAGTGGTATAAAGACTTGCGTGAACATTCTTGTCCACCATTAACCACTCAAGAGATCCATCGTATCGAAGCTCTCCTGAATCAGAGTGAGGAAACAGAACGAATAACCGTTTATTCGTCAGACATTTTCAAGAAAAATGTCAGGATCGAATTGACGACTTATTATTACCTGTGAAGAAGAAGAAAAAAGCACACACAAATCAATGGATACCTGGGAACTTTATTACCTTTTGAACCACAGTTCGTATACGGCTTCTTGGAATCCTGTCGTCTGTGCTAAAGATGAACTCCCTCATCGCAAACCTAAAGACCATCAAGCTTACGTGATCAACACGGACGACAGTCATCTCCCAGGAACCCACTGGGTAGCCGTCTACTTTTCTCAAGAAGGATGTGTGGAATATTTCGATTCGTATGGGTTGCCCCCTTTGGAAGACGATATCATTGACTTTATGAGAAGAAATGCTCAAACCACCCGATTCAATAATGTGAAATTACAAGGCACAGATTCCTTGGTGTGTGGACAGTACTGTGTGTATTTTCTGCATCATCGCAGCCTGGGCTATTCCTTAGAACATTTAGTGACTCATTTTGATCCTCGTTCTTCTTCTAGAAACGATGTGAAAGTAGATCGATGGTTTTGTGACCATTATGCTTATCTTTTGTCTCAAGCTAGGAAACGTAGTGTCCATCAATGGCCTAATGATTTCCAACAGTGGAAATCACAATTTCATTCACAACGTTGTCAGCCCTGTTTAAAGTAGATTGTCAATTGAGAAAAAAATGTTTGTGATTTGAAAAAAATTGTTTGATGTTATAGTGGTGGATTATTGTTAAAAATGTTAGAGTTGTTGTTTAGTGTTAAGTGATTTTTGAATAAAAAATGTTGTGTTTTGAAAAAAAATGCCTTTGTCTTTTGTTTAGCTAGAAGAATGTTGGATTGATGCTCTTTCATTTCTTACTATCCCTCTCATGACACTCACTGAACGTTGCGGCTCGAAAACCGTGTGGGGGGATGTTTTCCTTCACGTCCGCACTTTGACTTTAAGAACCGGGGGTTGTTTCCAGTCTAACCATCCATTGTCGACTCATCCTCCTAAGAAGATGTGTTCCAAACTAGCTAAGCTCAACGAAGCCTACGTGAATTTGCATAGGGTCAGACACAGTCTGATACCGAAGCCAGAAGAAATAGAGAATGTGAGAATGCTAAAAGTCACTGAAAACCTGATAGAAGAGCTTTTCAGAGAAGAAATGAACAGGGAAAAAGAAGAATGGACAGACAAGTACAGACTTCAGAGACAGCAGCAACAGCAGCAACAGCAGCAGCAGCAGCAGCAGCAACCTGAAGCTGACAGAGGCTTTGTCGATTGTCGTATCGACACCAAAGAGTTCTTCTTCTCTTTCCGAAGAAGCAGACCTATCGCCAAAAAGTCTATCCTCAGATGACATCGCATTCTTAGAAACTAAAAAAGATTGCCATAGCAAACAAAAAAACAGCCCTTTTCAGGGCTACCCCAATACTCTAGAAAAGAAATAACCATCCATTTGCCAATAGGTGTAGGTAGAGTAGTGTGAATATAAACACTAACTATTTCTTAAAAAATGTGAGGGTATGTGTTTGTGAGTTTGTGTGTTTGTGTTTGTAAGTGATCACGTAAGTTGGTGTGGATAGTAGATTAAAATCATGGTTTTTTTTTGGTGTTTGAGGTGTAGATTTGGGGGTTAGATTGGATTGATTTGCGAATGTAAATAGTCTATTGAAGTGATTTATAAAAAATTTTAAAATAGTGATGGGTAGCATAAAAAGTGAGTGAGTGTTTCTTTTAGGTCCGCGCGTTGTTGTTTTTTGGTCATGATCTAGGTAAGATCAATTTTATGTTTTTTAGGGGGATGTTTTCCATCACGTCCGCGCTTTCAGTATAAATTGAAACTCGCTCGGCAGTCTAGCTACCCTTGTTGATTGATCAACACCGCCAGAAGAATGACCACCAGAATTGTGAAACTGTTAGAACTCCAGATGCACCTGGAATATGCCAGGCGCATACTAAATGAACTGGCCGCGGAGGCCATTGTCGAAGAAGCAAGAATGAAAGAGGAGGACGAGGAAAGAAGAAAAGAAGAGGAGGAGAGAAGAAACAAAGAAGAGGAGGAGGAAAAGGAGAGAAGAAGAAATTTCAGAATCCCAGAAACCGAAAATTGGGATTCTGAAGCCACATATCCTGCCTCTGCACTCCCAAGAAGAAAGGTGAAAGAAGACTGGGGAAGAAGATGCGTGTGTGGCGCCAGGCCAGGAAGGTGCAACCATTAGATAGGTGCATCTGGAGTTCAAAAAAAACCAACAGCCCTTTTCAGGGCTACCCAATACTCTAGAAAAGAAATAACTATTAATTTGCCAATGTGTGTAGGTAGAGTAGTGTGAATATAAACAGTAACTCTTTTTTTTAAAAATGTGAGGGTATGTGTTTGTGTGTTAGTGTTTGTAAGAGCTCAGGTATGTTTGTGTGAATAGTAGATTATGGGTTTATTTATTGTTTCTTAGCGTATGTGGAGAGTATAGTTTTGGTTTTATTATATGAAATGAGAAAGTAGGGGATGTTTCCTTCACGTCCGCGCGTTGTTGGGTCATGATCTAGGTAAGATCAATTTTATGTTTTAGGGGGATGTTTTCCTTCACGTACGCGCTTTCACTATAAGAACCCACAGTATTCGTCGTTCACACCATTCTACAAAGAAGATGGCTTCTAACCAAATTGACAAAATGCAAACATTGCAAGACGTTTTGGACAATTTAGGAATGATGGAGCAGATGTTAATAAGACTCGTTGAAGACCACTATTCCTATCGTCCCCATCGTGTAAAGATGGAAATTAATAACTTAAGAAAGGTAAAGGACGTGATAAGTGGTGTCATGAAAGAGATAAAGGAGAAGGAGGATGAAGAGGAAAGGATAAGAATACGCAAATGGAACGAAAAAATTGAAAAAGAAGAAGAAAATGAGAAGAGGAAGAAAGAAGAGGAGGAAGAGAAGAAGAAAGAAGAGGAGGAGAAAAAAAGAAAGAAAAGAAGAGAAAGAGTGTAGGAGATAAAATAAGAAGTTGGTGGAGAAAAAGAAGAAATTAGAAGCAGAAGAAGAAGAAGAAGAAGAAAAACCAAAGGCCCTTTTCAGGGCCACCCATATTTCTCGAAAAGAGATAGCCTTTTCAATTGCCTACCCCTTTTTTAAATTTAAATTTAAATTTAAAAAAAATTTTAAAAAAAAATCCCATGTTCAATTCCCCTTGAGGCTAGAGTGACCCAAGACTTTTTCCCATGTTAAATTCCCCTTGAGGCTAGATTGTCCCACGATTTTTCTCCATGTTAAATTTCCATTGAGGCTAGATTGTCCCAGGGGGTCATGTAATGCTAATTCCCATTGAGGCTAGGGTATCCCTATTTACTACTCATGTCGATAACGCCTAAACGTTGTCAAGCATCAGACACTCACTGGGTGTTTTCATTACGTTTTAAATGCCTTACGTTGTAGACGGTGAAACCTCACGTAAGTTGGACTTTGCATAGAAAGACAAATAACAGTATTTCAGAAATGTTGACTAAGACTCAGATTGTCTTTATGCTTGTACAAATAACAATCAAAGTCTAGGAACACAATTTAACTAAACAAAAAAATGCACAGTTTTCATACGTGTTACAAATTGAAGCAATTACACTATTCCTATATAGAAGATTGGATGATCCGCGGCAGACAGATTATATTGAAATGCAAGCATTATCACATATACAACGATGGATAAAAATAAATTTGGCATTGATAGCCGTTGACTCCAATTAATCCTTAAGTCGATAATGTACAAACGATGAAACGGAGCAGATATGAATCATGCTTTCAGAGAATTCTTAAGACTGAAGAACTTTGATGAAACTATGCATTTTGATGAAGAATGTGAATTTTGCTGATAAAGATAAAACATCTAATACTTTACAATTTACTCACAAAAGCATATTTAGTGTAAAGGTTAGCAGAGCCTTAAACCTACAATGTGGAATTATCCCACGCACAACTAAACCAAACAATGCATACGGTATCACTCATCACATATCAATATGCAGGACTCCAGTTGATGAGACTGAATAGACGTCTTGCATATTTCTTAAGAAACTCTTCATGAGACTGAATAGACGTCTTGCATATTTCTTAAGAAACTCTTCATGAGACTGAATAGACGTCTTGCATATTTCTTAAGAAACTCTTCATGAGGCATTCTAAAAAATGTACCATAGTAAATGTGGCTAGATACTTCAGCACCAGAATGAGCTGCGCCTGCAAAGTTTCTGTACAGCACACTTTTTATTTTGTTATCGACTATTGCAAATACTAATTTGACCTCTACTAATAATTTTCCATCGTGTTCAGGAGCTACATCCAGAACATTGCTATTGTATTAGTCATAGTCTTTGTATAAATATCATACTAAGTTTCAACAAATGAGTCAGCGTGTCTAACTGGATTATTAAGTCACGATACTCTTTTCTTCGTTATATTTCATGCCATTTTCATACATCTCAAACAGGTTAGATCGACATATGTAATATGAACTCCATGTTTGCTCGTTTGCATGTCTCCTGCTACACATTAACATTCTTAACTTGTACCACATCTCTGGCTGCACTCAGATCCGAAACATCTTTTCCAGCCATATATTTACACTCTGATTTCTAACTATGTTTCGCGCTATATATTAACACTTCGATCTGGAACTAGGTCTCACACTATATATTAATATTTTGATCTTTAACTATGTCCCACCCTATGCATTAACACGCTATTCTCCCTGGTATATTAGCCCAGTATCACTATTCCTGTTCCTGCAACAACAACATACTCTTTCACAACCCTCAAGAGAGTAATACTAATGATATTCTAAACGTGTTTGCTTATGTAAATTATGAGCATTCCACTTACAGTGTCGATTATTTGACATGTATTTTGAACGTTATCGACAATGAGGCTTTTCAGCTTCGATCACTTCTTCTACCACTGACGATGAGTTTTGAGTATTGAACAAAGTTACCTTTAACATTATGTCTGTACTGTTTATTTTCGCCACTTCTTTGTTAACATAGTTCAACAATGATATTTGGAGGCAAATAATTCAAAGAGATTTCACTGACATGCAGCATTGTAGCACTAGATAGGTCTTATATACTATCATTGATAAACAAAAAAAAAATATCAATTGTACTTATTCTTTGCTACACGGTATATATGAGACACTAGAGAAATTTAGCCCTCTTTGTGGCTTCATAAAGTTAAGTAGTAACCAAACCAACTGACCAGACATCTACAAACTCAATATTCTCAAAGCGTGTGTGGCAAACATTTATGGCAGACATGTCCAAAGATTCAGATGTATCAAATTCGGTAATATGGCTTTTGTATATCAGCTGTATCATACTAAATTACTTAATGTAAAACACATCTGTATTGTACTTAATTACTTAGTATAAAACACAGTTGTGTCATACTTAATTACTTAATGTAAGACACAGTTGTATTGTACTATATTACTAAACTTAAGACAGTTGTATCGTACTAAATTACTTAATGTAAAACACATTTGTATTGTACTTAATTACTTAGTGTAAACACAGTTGTGTCATACTTAATTACTTAATGTAAGACACAGTTGTATCGTACTATATTACTTAACTTAAGACACCGTTGTATCGTACTAAATTACTTAATGTAAGACACTTATATTGTACTTAATTACTTAATGTAAGACATCGCTAAATCGCTTCAAATTAACAAAACTTAAGACACAATTAATTTAATCTTATATACGGAATTTGAAAATGTTAAATCACGTTGCATTTAAGCTTTATCTGAGAGCTGAATTGAGGTCAGGCTGTTTCGACATTAGCTTCACGTGGACTTCAGTTCCAATTGTCAGAAATTTATTGTCAGTTATATATAGTAAGTATCAACGCAAGAAATCATGCGGCATAAGTTCAAATGCCCCTGAGCATCATACGGCTGTATAGTTCGAGCGTTGTGTGCCTACAATATAAAATATATTCTATATGCTTCAGTACTTTGTCGATTAGAAGGTTATTTCGACCAGATTTACATATTGTATATGTTTAATATCATACACAATAATCATTAAAACTAAATGCTTTTCGGTGTCTTCCAAACGTATTTTACTTTATCCCATCTTTGTCTATGAAAGTGATATAGTAATGAAATCGGTTGTTTTTCCTTGCAGAACAATTCCAATCACCGTGTATAGACTCCAAACAAACAAACCAATGGAATTTAAATAAATGAAGAGTCGTAATTGCTCATATAATATTCTGTTCATTAGGTCTACATAACATTAAAATTATATTCCACTTCGTAGGTACAAAAACGGACCATCGAATTTAGTAGCTGGGCCATAGGATGACCACTTCAATATTGATTCTGACTTATTATATTCTTCTTGTGAAAATTCATTTGGAAGAAAATAAAATTACGAGTATAAACATTACTAAAATAGGTTAAAAGGAATACACTCACCAGATGGCGTTCATTGTTTTGATTTACAAGGATCCATTGGTACATTATGTATACTCAGTAATATCGTTGTATATTCTACCAAATAGTTTGCCTTCAGCAAATTTTGGAATAAATAGAGTAATAATATAGGGTGGTCTGAGATAATAATTGTTAAGTATTTTCGCTCTGAGGAAACTTCATGACGAAAACATAAGCTATACATTTTCGAATATTAAAATGGAACCATGAAAACAAGGTAAAATAATGTCATAAAATAAATATTACTCAGATGTCGGCCCCACGGCTTAAGGTTCATTATCGACTAACAGCAAGCAATTTGCCCTATGGTAACTTTTAAAAGACTGAAAATCATTTTAGCACCTTTATTCAGTCTTTCTTTAAAGATCAAAGTTTGAGTGACAGTAGTATGTAATGGCATCCCTCCAGCAATAATCTTTGATAAAATGCTACGAATGATTAAAAACAATATGTACTTTACTTTCGCCTATTGAAGACAATCATTATTAAGTTATCAAGAATCGTTTATTGTGCCAAACGTTCAAGTCAATACTGAGCATACTGTGATTAAAAATCAAAAGCTTGTTTCTTAATAATGAGGCAAATGCTTATTTTCGATACATTGAACTATTTTTAGATACATTGAACTTCCCCCTCATACAGAGAATGAACGATTACATATCTGCCTTTTCTAGTCTCCTGAAGCCATAGTAAACTTTATCATCCAGAAAATAAATTCAGACTAAAGCGATCTACAAGACGAAATGTTAGACATTTCCATACTAATTTATGGAGGCTATTTTTGTTATTACATTTGAACTTTTATTCTTTCTACAATGAAACAATTTCACTTTAAACGTGCTCTGTATATTTAGTATTGTGCGGGCATACTGTTAAATCATCTACTATCGTACCTAACTACCCATCTGTGCAATGACCCACCCACCCACCTACCAACTTACTGCCTCTTATGATAGACATAACAAATGCATAATACAATTATAAATTCATATTCTTTTATATGCAGTCGAAGTAGAGATACTATCATCAGTTGATACATAAACGAGATGAATGTTTTGGTATTTAATTTCTTCAACATATGTTTCAGTAGCTAGTATCATTCCTACCCCTAGAAACCAGAATATACTGGGTGAAGTCATGGACTTTGAGTAACTTTGAAGTGAAATATTGCAGTATAAGCATAGTTCATGCATCACTACCTTCCTTAGCCACAACTGGAGCGGATTCACATGAAAGGCCTGCAGCATGCAATCCACTCATCTAATTTCTGTACTCGGTGACATGATCAATTAACAGTTAACCTGTTGCTGGTAACCTATAATACTTTACATTGTATGGCGATTCATATGAAAAGTATACCACTGAATAACCTTGTCCTGCATTAGTCAGAAAGGGCCTTATAAGTAGGCTCGGATATATCAATGTATAACATGGACACATAACCACAAATAATTAACCCTGTTAGTATAACATGCAAAGAAGGCCACAGCGACATATTTCGGTTGTGAAGGTGTAGTAGCAACTTAGAAGCATTCCGTTATTAAGTCTTGTGAATGGAGCATGCTCGACACCTATTAAATGATTTTTTGCACAAAATTCCAGCAAAGTCAACGAAGCATGAAACATATTACATAGACTAATTTTGCACAAATATTGTAGTATTTAGCATAATGCATCCACTCACCAAATTTCTTGACACAATTAGGACAGTATGCATCTAAGATAAAAAATCACGAGCGGTTATGAGTTAAATGTAACAACTTGTATCGAAGCCAATAAATGATGAACTATTAGTCGGCATAACCTTCTTTGGCTTTATATAACGCCTGAAAGTTTTCAAACATCTGGCACGCTATGGATGATTTCATAACGTTTTTAATCCCTTCCATTAGATATTATGTAGCCTCATTAAAGATGGACTTTGTAGCGAAAGAAAAAATAACACTAGTTCAGACTGCAAATCAAAGATGTATATTCTCTTGTTGCTTGCTCAAATAGCAGTCAAAGTCTGTGAACAAGTTTTTGGCAAAACAAAAAGAAAATAATGTGCTGAAATTAAAGAATTCTTAATTGCACAGTTTTCATGCGCGTTACAACTTGTAGCATATAAATAATATAGCCTAGATGATCTATGGCAGACCCATTAGGTTGACATGCAAGAATTATATGAAATTCAACGATGGTTACAAATACCTCTTCGAAGTGATGGACGATTACTCTAACTAATCTTCAAGGCCAGAATGTAGAAACAAAAACAACGGAGATATTACGAATGACCCTTTCAAAGAATTCTTTGGACTGCACAATTATGAAAATGTACATTTTGAAGAAGGATGCTAGTTTTACTGCAAAATATAAAATATCTAATACTTCACAACTACTCAACTCAGCACATATAGTGTAAAGGTTTAGCAGATACGTAAACCTACAATGTGGAATTATTTCACCTAGAAGTAAACTGACGAGGGGTTTACGTTATACCCAGTTAATTGAGGCATACAGTGGCACTCATAACATATAAATATTCATGACTCCAGGTGATGAACTTGAACGTTTTGTATTTTTCTTAAGAAACTCTTCATGTGGTGTCATATATAATATACCATAATAAACGTGGCCAGATATTTCAACACACAAGAATCTGCTTAGTACACTTTTTAAATTTTGTTATCCAGTACTGCAAGCGCTATTTTGGCCTCTACTAATAATTTTGCATTGTGTTCAAGAGTTGCATAAAGAACATTGCTCTCGTGTTACTGATAGTCTTTGAACTTCATAATAAGACATTTTATGTGGTATAAAGAAGATGTCCAACAACCAATAAAGAAATTAAAACATAAAATTTTAACAACGTCACTGAAGCATCAAACGTAGATTCCATTGACTCCTTTTGCAAACATATTGTAGTACTTATCATGATGCATCGGCTTACCATGTTTTGTGTTTCTAATTAGGACAGTATGCTTATAACATACAAAATACCCGTGGTCATGGGCTAAATGCAAACACTTATTTAAGGTACTAAATGATGAATAATAAGTTGAGATGAACTTTTTTTTTTGTAAATATTTGGTAGTACAAAAGCCCAAACAGGTTAGGTGTACTCATGTAATTTGAGCTCCACGTTGGTTCGTTTGCTCCTGTGTGAAATCGAACACTTTTATGAGGCGAGATGCACGTTCAACTCTCTGACCTCGACCTATGCCTTACGCTGAATTTTAACATTCTTAACTGGAACCATATCTTAAGCTATATATTTACACTCTGGTCCCGAACGACGTACCAGGCTATAAATTTACACTCTGATTTTGATCTATGTTTCACGCTATACATTCTCATCCACTTGGAACTAAGTTTAATTATATATGTTAGCACTCTGATGTGAGGCGTGTGCAACCTATGGTCAGCGTGTCGTAAAAGTGTTCGATTTCAAGCAGGAGCAAACGAACAAACTAGGAGTTAGAATTACCTGCGTAGACTAAAGATGCTGTATGAAAATGATATGAAATATAATGAAAGAAAGAGCATCGTCACTTTGTAATCCCGTTAGGCACGGCCTACGACCTGGTTTTTCTAGTTATTTTATATCACTCAGCGAGACTTTAAAACGTCAACTCTCCAGCCTACGCCATGGAGGACGTTACCCATGCCTGTCTAGTTAACACTGATATGGAACTACGACTCGCTCTATGTATTGATACTCTGATTGAATACTACATATCACTCTATATTTCAACATTCTGATCCAGAAATATGTTTCACACTATAAATGAAAACTCTTTATTTGCAACTACTTCTTGCGCTATATATTAACACTAATATGGAACCAGATCTCATGCTATGCATTGATATTTTGATATGAAACCACGTCTCACACAATGCATTAGCATTTTAATTTGTAACGTCTCGACATATACATTTGCACTTTCGTTTGGAACCATGTCTTATACTGTACATTGACACTTTCATTTTTGGAAAGGATGCTTAGATGCTGCAGGTTGCCAGTCGAACCCCGGCCGAGCCATAGCAGAGATATAAAAATCGTACAAACAGATGCCTCGTTGGCACCCAGCATTAAGAGGTTTAGTGTTTTAGTGTTTAGTGTTATGACTAGTCGGCCTGCTGTCAGGATAATGTGACTGGGTCGGACATGATGCTAGATGTTTGCGGCTTGATGCACCAGTACGATACATCACTATTAAGTGCCACACTGCAGACATCATAGCGATATGACTGAAAATTCGAAAAGCTTCGTTAAACATCTAAATCACAGACACACACACACACTAATTTAGAAATACGTATCACGGTATATATTAACACTTCAATTTGGAACGTCGTCTTACGCTATACATTAACATTTTGATGATTTCTCACCACGTCTCACTTTACACATTTGTACTTTCATTTGGAACTACGTCTCGCGCTACATACTAACACTGTTGTTTAACACTTTCATTTTGGTGCACGTCTCACGCTGTACATTGGCACCTTGATCTGGAACAAATTCTCACGTTATACATTACCACTGTTATTTAGAACTCCCTCTCACGCTAAATATTAAAACTTTGATTTGGATCTGTCTCACGTTATTCTCATTGACTTAATAGCCAAATGTCACTAATGCAACTCAAGCATCAACATCCTCTTGAATAATACTCACGAGAATAATATGCATCCTATAGTAAACATGTTTTCTTATTTAAAATATCATCATCCCCCCTTCCAACGTCAATTATTTGACTTGCGTTTTGAAATACGTCGACAATGATGATCCCCATCTTATATCACCTTTCTGTATCACTAAGGATCAGTTTTGCGTGTAGAAAGATACTTTAACATTTTGTCTCTTGATTTATTTTACGCCAGTCCTTTGTTAGCAGAGTTTCTCCATGATCTTTGGAGAGAAATAACTCAGAGATTTCACTGACATATACCATTTTAGTACTAGATGAATTTTCTTCAGCATCAATGAAAACTATATAAAAAATCCAATTGTGTCAATTGAGCGACGAGTGCTTTTGCTGCACGGTAGGCATGAAACACTAGAGAAATTTAGTCCTCATTGTGGTTTCATAAAGTCAAGTAGTTACCAAAACCAATTCACCAGACATCTAAAAACCCCATGTTGCCAATGCGTGAGTAGCAAACATTTGTGCCACACATGTCCAGAGCTTCAGCTATATCAAACTCAGTGATATTAGCGGTATCATACTTACTTACTTACTTTTACTTACTTACTTACTTACTTACTTACCTATTTACTTACTATAAGACACAGCTGTATCGTACTTAATCAGTGTTTCCATTACCCTCATTAATGCTTCATGGATCGCGACAGTGTTTTATTCGACCCCGAGTGTTGATACTAAAGTCCACTTTTGACACAGTCTGACCTCCAGTTTTGCCACCAAGGGCAACTTTGACACCAGTCTTTCATCAATAGGGGATACAATGATAATTACTTAATGTATCATCTCATATCTTATAACTTAATGTAAGACACAGCTGAATCGTACACATTAATTAACTTAAGACACAACTGATTTAATCTTATTACCTGACAGACAATTGGAGGGCAGGATGTTTCGACACTAGTTTGTTATGGGATTTTATTCCCTATTGCCGGAAATTATATATATATATATATATATATATATATATATATATATATATATATATATATAATCATCAACGCAAGAAATCATGCGGCATAAGTTTAAATTCCCCTTGAGCATCCCAAGCCTAGAGAGCGCGGCTTTACAGTATAAAAGATATTTTATATGCTTTTGTACATTACCTATTAGAAGGTTAGTTCGATCACATTTATATCTCGTGTATTTTTTCAGAGCGTGCGCAATAGCCATTAACAATAAATGTTTTTAAATGTCTTCAAACCTAGTTTCTTTATTTTTAACTTTGTGTATCAAAGGGATATGTCACTGAAATGAATTCCTTTACCTAACAGAGGAAATCAAATCACTGTATATATACCTCAAAGAAATAAACCGATGCCTTTCAAATAAGCGAAGATTAGTAATATCCCAAATCATTTTCTTTTCATTCTTCTACATAAAACTAAACGTATCATCCAGCTCATAGGTACAAAAAGGAGACCGCTCCGGTGGCCTAGTGGTTAGAGCGTCCGCCTCGGACGCGGGAGGTCGCGGGTTCGATCCCCAGGCCGAATCATACCAAAGACTTACAAAAATGGTACTAACAGCTGCCTCGCTTGGCGCTCAGCATTAAGATGTTAGTGTTAGGACTGGTAGGCCTGGTGCTAGGATAATGTGACTGGGTGGGACATCATGCTACATGTCTGCGACATGATGCCCCAGGGCAAGACATCACTATAAATTGCCACAATGCAGACATCGTAGCGATATGACTGAAAAATTGTTGAAAATCCAACACACACACACACACATACATACACACACACACACACAAGACCACTGAATTTAATATCGTGGTCACAGGATGATCACTTCGATACTGCTGCAAGGTTATTATGTAAGTATTACGAAAATTCGTGTTGAAAAAAGGCGAAAAAAACATTAAGGAAAAAAAGGATAAAAATCAATCACCTGAGGGCGTTTATTGTTCGATTTAGAAGGATCCTTCGGTACATTATACATCTTCGGTAATATCGTTATACAATTTAAGAAATAGTTTGCCTTCAAGATATTCGGTGATAATATGGGAGTGGTCTGACAGAATATTAACTATAAGACGTTTCGCTCTGAGGACAACTTGGGACGAAATCAGAACCTATAAACTTTAAATTGGAAACATGACAAAAGGAGATAATAATGTCATGAAATAAACATTAATCAGATGTCATCCCTACGGCTTATGTTTCATTCTCGACTAACAGTAAGCAAGTTTGCCCATGGTAAATTTGAAACGACTGCAATTTCTTAACTTTATCCTTTCTTCAAAGATTAAAGTTTGAATAAAATCAATTTGAAATGACATCCTCTAGCAAAATACTCTTTGACAAATTGCTGCTAAACGAATAAACCATGGTCACTTTTTCTTATAAATAACACATTCTTTTCTTTCACCTATTGAATACAAATATTAATCATTTGTCAAGTAACGTTTATGGTCAATACTGAGACAACAAACATATGTTCTGTAATTATGGGGAAAATACTTCTTTTTTATTAATTAAGATCGGGTTTCTTCCTTCTCTAACCAGAGTGTAATAAACGATCACCTATCCCTCACTACGAAATGTTAGACCTTTCCCAAAACATTTCAGAGGACCATTTGATGACCACAGAAGTTTAGTATTCTGGATTCAGTCCACATATGAGGAGGAGGAGGTCAGGGTCAAACTGAAATTCGTCTAATTTAATGGAAGGAAAATGATCATATTTGTGAAATGTAGTCGCATAAACAAAACTTAAAGGGGCTCCGAGTGGCCGAGTGGTCTAAAGCGCTCTCCATTACGGATCACTGCCGTCTCACCTCTGTCTGCGCCGGTTCGAGTCGAGGATTCAGCCAATGTGGGTATGTGAGAAAGCTTTCTAGTAACTTCTCGTGGGTCGGTGGTTCTTTCCGGGGTTTTCCCGGGTCCTTCCTCCACCATTAATACTGTCACGGTATTTCTCGTGATTTCTAACTCTAGTTCTTGCCCTAAACTGTATATTTTATATGATAAGAATATTATGTAATATTGTAATAGCTAACTCACCGCAGAAACTCATTTCGCTCGTTTATACACATATGTGTGACACACCTTTCGAACATTTCTACCTGTATTTTATGGCACTTGTCGGTATAGAACAACGGCGAGAACTGTCTCTATCTTTCATCACGTGATTGAGGTTCTTCAAGACATGACGTTCTATAATGCAATCATCGTGCACAAAAACGCAGTTATTCTCTAAAGTTCATCATCAAATGAGTAGCAAAATAAACAGTAACTGCAAAACACTTGCAATCTTAAAGTGCAGCGGTTCAAATTAGTGTCCGACAAACAGGATATTCTACATTGACCGACCAAGTTGCATGCACATAATATGTATTCTTTTATTATTTTTAAAGCACACTCAGTTTTTGTGTCAAAGTTGAATCGAGGACTGTATCATGT
Organism: Sinohyriopsis cumingii; assembly: GCA_028554795.2. NCBI lineage: Eukaryota > Metazoa > Mollusca > Bivalvia > Unionida > Unionidae > Sinohyriopsis > Sinohyriopsis cumingii. Next base: position 20,668,801 of record CM068842.1, on the reverse strand, counting down.
TTATTTTATGTATGACATATTTTATTATACTAATAGAAGTAAACTTGATTTGTTTAACTCTTCAAATCTCTGCCATTGTGTAAACTATCTTTAGTGCACAATACGTACGCTGTGTATCACCTGTTACATCAGCTATGTCGACCAATGTCCTTTGCACTGCCATATGTGGTCAAACGTAACGTAAGGATTACACTGCATTTGGTAAGTACTAAAATTTAAGCCGTATGTTAAAGTAATGCAAATTTCTAAAGGTGCTTTTGATGTTTATAATTGCATCAGTATTCACAATATGTCATTTTGACTTTGGTGGTTCCGGGTGGGTGAGTGGTCTAAGGTGCCATTACAGATCTAGCACATCTCACCTCTTTCTGCATGTGTTCGAGTCTTGGATCCGTGCAAAATCTTGCCAGTAACATCCGGTTACATGATGGTTCTTCCCTGGTTCTTTCTGCACCAATATTATGTCCGCCATGTATAGTTCATAATGTGTTGAAAATACGGCGTTGCAGGAACCAAACAAATCCACCCTGACTTTGATTCTCATTTTCGTTTAGTCGTTCAACTGTTAAAATATAGAACAACAGAGGAGAATATCACTATTTTTCATCACTTGATTTCTGTTTTTCATCATATGGCATTCTATACTGCGATTTTGGTGCACACAAACTGACGAACATTATTTGTCAGCATGCCAGCATTCATTCACAACAATCAAACTCAACATTCATTACAGTGTATTTACACCGGTTGCAGTTAATACACAACACATATGACCTTTTGCTTTACATGACCTAGCTGTGCACACACACACACACATGCACATTTATGAAAGGAATAAACAATACTTCACGAAATCTAATTTAAAACGCGAAATGTACAAAAACAATATATTGTAACGATAACGATTTGTGGGTTTAATACCCGTTGTCAGCACACGTCAGCTAGACGTAAAGTCCAGTATATTTGGTGGCGGCAGAACCTGGCCAATCCCCGGGAAGATTCACCGGCCCACAGGAAGCTACCGGTAAGAGTTTTTGCCGAGCCGAAACCCGAACACACTTGTACAGAGGTCACATATCATTGGATAGTAAATGGATAGTAAATGCAATCGCCTTAGACCACTCGACCACCAGGAACCTCATCAACCGCAATGAGTATTATTGTATGCTGGGTGGACTTTAATCGTACCATCACGGTAGGTGTAGCAGAATCTTTAACAAAGTGCATTATCTATCAAGCATTTCTTTACTACATAAATCCATTATCCATCCGACACGTGAGGCACTCTGTAAAGAAAAAGAATCTCTAAAGTTATTGTAGATCTGTTCCTTTTGTTCTGTTTTTACAATTTCTCCTTTCATTTCCACTATAATAGCGCGATTCTCTCCGAGCACGGTTTCGACGGCTTCTAATTTCTTTCTGTACGACACATACATTTTGTCTCAAATCTTTATTAAAGAGTTGTACTTTTTACTCTATCACCCAAAATAATATTAATAAATAACTGCCACTAAAAACTAATTAAGCTAGGTAAAGATATCTTTCTTGCGTAGTCAAGATTGCCACATATATTGTTTAGAAAAAAAGTAGTTTAATTGTAAGAGATGTCAACCAATAATTCTCGATAGTTATCTAAACATGTCTTCTGGTCCATCACGATCGTTTTTGTATTTTTTTTTATCTGCTTGTAACCATCTTCTAGCCGATGGCGTGTGGCACAGAAATGGAGCGAAGTATGATTTTATCAAAAAATTGTTTTATTTCATGTCTTGATCTGATTTGGTGCCAAAACTGAAAATAATTAAACAACAACAAATCAGCATGTCAGCAGCTTTCTTTAAGGTACACGGATCGGATTATAGAAATGTTACTATTTTAAATGCAATTTATTTTAAAAGTAATTTATTTTAAAAGCAATTTATTTTACCCTATTAGTACATCACTTACCAATCTGAAACCAAAATAACGATACATTTTGTGAGCACGTTCATTTTCTTTTGTATTATATGTAAATAGATACCTTATTGTACGTTTCCTATTTTAAGAAAACTTTCGTTTAATATGTTATCGGCTTTACTTCTAAAATCATTGGTACAACGACGAAAACGCTTGTATTATTAATTAATGTGTTCTTTTGCTGTTCATCAAAGATTATTCAGCGACTTCTAAAACTATTTTATCAATTGAAAACTGGGGGAAAAACTATATTTATCAGCAGACCTCCTATGCTGACCAAACTTATTTCTATTAATGTGTTGGAAAGCAATTTAGAATCACTTTCTGCATATTTTTACAGATTATGACACAAGCCTTTAAACTTATCTTAGAGAAACAGGTGTGAAACTGAGTATGTCGATTACTCTATCTAAAGTAAGGTAAGAAATCAACTCAACTTCTTTGTGCTTATCGTTTGCCAAATCGCATCCTATTGGAGGCAAATATTTTAAAGTCTGTAATCTTGGGTATCAGGTAAAATCAATATATATGGAATTTGTTCTGATATCTGCTAGATATTTTGCTTGCATTTCATACCATATTCGACAGTACGCATCCAACACATCATTTATAGAATAGACAAATCCTTCGTGTACAACGTTGATATTCATTTGGCTTTCTGTCCATCTGGAAGTTATTTTTACCTTGATTTATACTATAGTGCAATGGAATTTTAAATTTCCTGAACAGGACCTTCGTAAAGATCAACAAAGTAGTATAATACTTCAGTTAAGAGTAAACCTGGTCAAGTGCATTTATCTACAGTAATGTTTCATATTTGTATGAGATTGACTTTTCCTATGCAAATACATTGCACCTCTATATACTATCTATATATTAATGTAAGCTACTCTTTTATTTCGCTCTAATCTGCTTACTTTCGCAGTTTTCATACCATTTACTCAGTGATTGCATCACTTACATTCTTTATTTTATATTGTCCATGTTCTCAGAGTTTATTCCTGATGGGTTTATATCATAGAACAGCTAGATCAGGGGTGGGCAAACTACGGCCCGCGGAACGCATGCGACCCGCCAAGGGCTTTCATGCAGCCTAGGAACAAGTCATCATTCGCACTGACTCTGTTTATGTTACTCTCTTTATCAAATAAATGTGCTTCTTTTGAAGTTTAAATTTAAGTTTTCAAATATTAACAACATATTAACAACTGAAAATTAATTATGATGTTATTTAGAAAAACCTTTTGTTTTTGCTATTTCAAATATTAATTATTTTACTAAATGAACTATGCGGCCCGCAACATGGTCTAAATTTGATTATGCGGCACTTGCACTGGAAAGTTTGCCCACCTCTGAGCTAGAAAAAATTATATATATATATATATATATATATATATATATATATATATATATATATATATATATATATATATATATATATAATCAGCTTATCATTATATCTTCTAATCTGTTCTTCCTCCAAATCCTCCTTTTCTTCTTCTTCATGTGCTATTAGATCTCTTAATATTTCATTCCCTCTCCTTAAATTATTCATTTTCATTTTCAGTCTGTGCGGGCTAATATGAATAATCCAATCTAACAAGCATTTCTTTAACTATCCCATAGGTATTCACAACCTCTTGTAACTTCTTCGTTTTGTCGACGTTGGCATCGTTAGAAATTCAAAGATGAAGTGCGCGATCGACGATTGCTACAGTTTATAATCCTCAAACAGGGACGTCAAGGAAAACATCCCCTGACACTAACTATACATATCACATACCAAACAATCCACAGAGATTAGAGTGCTGACCTAAAATAGATGTTTACAAACCAACACACTAATACCAAAAATTCCAAAACACTCTATACCAACAGATAATGGAGAAGGTAACTGTTTATTTACAAAACACACCATTACCTACAATCACACCAGCAAAGGAGGTAGTCTTTATAATCACACTAATCCACATTCACACACAACAAACACTCATTAGTGTAGGGACAGGGGTTGTATTAAGGGAAATAAACACGTACAGACACACACACACACACACACACACTATCATGCCAGCATAGGAGTTAGTGTTTATAGTCACACTACTCTACTTTCACACAAAAACACTCATGAAAATAGGGAGAAGGGTTTTGTTATATGAAAGACACACACACACACACACACACACACACACACACACTACCATCAAACACGAACATATTTAGCAACTTGATCAGTCTCTCTTTTTTAGAGAAGTGGTTAGCCCTGAGAAAGGCTGTTTTGTTCAAACTCCAAATGCACCTGGCTAATGCCTGCACCTTCCAGGCCGGGTACCACACACGCAGCGCCGACTCCAATCCTTCTTCCAATTTATTGCTGTTGCTGAGAGCGCAGATGGTTGATGAGTCCCCTTATCATCCCATTTCTCTTCTTTGAGGGATATTGAAGAATTCCCTCCTTCTCCTATTCACACCCGTTGATGATGAGGTCTCTGCGGCTCCCACTCTTACCGTTGCCTCTCCAATTTCTCATTCCAGTTATCTGTCTGGGTCACAGCGGCTCGCGGTATTGGTTATGACTGTGGCTGACGCTGTGGTGGTGATGGTCTCTTCACTGCAGATTTGACCTCACACGTTTGATTAATAATGAGGTGAGGTAAGATACACTTTTTCTTTTTCTCCTCTTCTATTCTTTTCTCTCCTTCTCCTCCTCTTCCATTTGTTACACTTTCTTCTATTGCTTGCATGGCTAGCACATCCAGGACTGAACTGAACTGAATTTTGATTAAAGAGGTTTTCCTAGGGAAGTACATGTACCTCTGTTTAATACCTGCACTGCAGATTTTTAATTACTCCTGGGGGAACGAATTGGTGATACATGTACTCACAGATCACTATTTAATTTAACCTTCAGGTCGTGGAACTAAATGTCCCTAACGAACTGAATGAAGGGCTTTCATGAGTGGGAATGGGCCCAATACACACTCATGTTAAAGGCAGATGAATTTTAGTCTGTTATCGGCTGGTCCAGGTGTCAACAGAAACAGTACGTGAAGCCCAGTGCGATCGGTCGCTACTATGATGTCACATGGGGACACCTGGGTTTGACGGGTGCAAATGGTTCCACATCTCCGTCATGGTACAGGAGGTCCGGGTGAGGCAAGGAAGGAAAGGTACCAGGTAGCAGGCGCACACGCACTGAACCCTGAAAGCCAGCCGTACCTAATGAAATTTAGTTCAGTTATTGTAATGGATAATTAAAAAATGTCAATAATGTGTAAGCCGCCTGTGCAATTTGATCAAATCGATCAAGTCTTACAGTTTTCCTACGTCTTAACTAATCTAATAGTTCTAGTTCATAGTGTACATTGTAAGTGTCCTATAATTTTCTAAAGACTAATATGTCTAAGCGACAGAAAAACGTTTGGCCATTATTAGGCTGAGTAAAGTTTAATTTTGAGGCGGTGGATAAAAGGATCAAGTCAGTGTAGAGGTTTTTATGAATTGGCATTTCAAGCCAAAATGAAATCCGTATAATAATAAGGCGATTTGGAGCCCTTAGAAGGGCTATTTTTGCTTATGGCTAGAAAGTGCCACGGCGATCCTCTGCATTCTTCCACTTTGCCGAACTTCGTGTGTCTTGTCTGGTGATGTCCAGGAATGCATATCCGTGTAATCCGGATAAGTAATCTGCAGCTTCCACCAGTTGCCAGAGTGGACATTGGTTGATGGCACGTTGGTAAATTGTGCAAAATCCTGGCCCCGTAATGCCATTGAGTTGGTCTAGGTTTGTAAGTTTATAATGATATGCAAACAAGATACTTCACAGCGTTTATAAAGTGGCCTGCTTTCTTTACATCATTAAGCGCTGGTCCTAGTCACATTTCCTTAAACCTTTTGCGGTCGCGGTCAGTTTTTCCTCTCTTCTACATCCACTCCGACCACTTCTTCTTCGCGACGACGACAGGCCTTCTTGTTTCTTCTTTATTTTCCCATATTGAGAGTAGCGTACTTCTATTCTGCTGTGTTCTTAAACTCCAGCCGCAGGCAACAAAAAGGCCAAGGCCTTTTACTGCATTCACTGCGGGAATCAATCGTTCCATCGCTAGATCCATTTATTTGTTGCTCGTTGCTCTCTTCTCTGCAGACTGCTTATCCAGGAGACGGCGAGCATACTCCAGCTGTATTTCGAGTTCCAACAGTTTGGAAATTCTGCTCATTTTCATTAATGTTGATACGTTGACATGAGTATCCTGACTGACGAACCTTACGTTTTATATGTATGTCGCACGGACGTAAAGGAAAACAACCCCTTACATAAAAACTAACAATACCCGGAACACAATCAAAAACATGGAACGCGCGGACCTAAAAGAAACACTCATTTCCACTTTTTCCTACAAACGCTTTATTACCATCCGTACATACAACCCTAAAACAAAAAATACACAAAGTGGAGGAAGAAGTAGCAGAGACAAAAGAGGTAGCCATAATGAAGAGGAATTCACTTTTGAAACGAACATAGACAAAACAAGAGTTTAATACTTTCTCAGGACGCGATTAGGTTTTAAATCAAATTTAAAATTGAACACGAAAGACAAATACATAAGGGCTAAATGGTTAAGTACATCGATAAAATACACATCAAATTGATCAAAGTGGAATATAAACAAGTCAATGTAGAACATTTTTTGTAACGAAGATGTGGTGTCCATGAGACACTGGGTAATGTTCATAGAGTTTCTACAATTGGTAAAGTCACACTTGTATTCTCCAAGAATGGCCTTTTGGGGGTGTCCATGTCAATGATGGTCCCGTTCTGAATGGGGTGGTTTTCCGCGGTGTCAGGTTCTTCTTCTGACACTGCAGTTAAACAGGTTTAAAAGTTATCTTTTTCACTGAACGGTTGAAGTCACCAAAACAAATTTCTGGCATAGTTTTCTTTTGTCCAAGCCTCGAAACAATGACCTTTCCAGTCACGTACATCTTGCCAGTGAGGGTGTAAGTCATACACTATACAGACATCTTCGTAAATATCCTCACAGGGACTAAAGGTTGACGAATCTTTTTTTCCCTGAGAGGTTGAGATGTATCGAGATGAAGCGCAAATTGTTTGACATAATGAGTCTCTCGTGTACATCAAAAGGCACCACCCTCATGTGTTTGGTGGTTGTTACTGTTCATAAAGAATCTACAAGGAATCGGCTGGTCAACAAAATCTCAGAAAGGAAGTCACTAAGACACGCACCATACGACGACTCCAATTCAATGGACACAGTTATCGTAAAAAGTGTTGGTAATCCTCCACAGTCTGAATAGTGTCATTGCCTTCCTTATACGGAATATGCTGTATCACAGCTGATGAAGGTCGAGGAATGGTATCAAGTTTTTATATTCTCTTTTGTTGAAGGTAATACACGTACGTTTTGAACGGAAGCTGTTTTATTTCAGTACGGTACCACAATTGTTCAGTCATTAACCCACACACCACAGGTCGCACAGAAGTGTCCTCATGAACCAATATTTGTGTGTGCAAAAGACTGTGGTAATCCTCTGACACTTCCATTGGAATTTGGTGTATTATGGTCACCTTGTAAGTATAATAAGTGGCATCCAAGACTTTACGAATTGCACGTGATACATCAATGTCTGACCATTGGAACACTTTGAAATGAATTAATCCTCTGATAACATTCAGGTACCAGTGGCTCCAACATCGGTGACGTCAAGGATGCAATTGTTCTTTGCGTTTGACTGTATTTTGACAAACTTTTGGTTAATGCGTTTTCTCAGCTCCAGAGATAGATTCTGAAAGTACTCTTCTAAAATAGACATTCACAGCAATGCCTTTCTTTTGTTAGAGGCAATAAGTGTAGTTTCTACACAGAGCTGATCGTACTCCAGTGGCGAATCTAAATTGTTAAGTCACAGACTTGTACACCACACACCGTACATAAATTTCATCTCCAGCCAAGATTAAATTGTGCAAAAGATTTTGGTAACCCTCTAACTCTTCCTCTCGGATTCGTTGCAGTAAGTCTACCTTGTAGAAATAGAACCACGCAAACGAACGCATCTCGTCCTTGGTTAGTTCATCAATGTCTGACCCCTGGAACGCTTTCATCAGAGCCAGTCCTCTTATAGCATTCAGATACCAGTGGTTTAAACATCGGTGACGTAACGGACGCATTTGTTCTTTGAGTTTCACTTGTATTTTGACAAACTACAGGTAAATGTGTTCCCTCAACTCTACACGCAAACAACGAATGTTCTCTTGTAAAGTATTCACGAAGAGATTACTGGTGTCCCACTAAACTACCTTCAGTTTACCCGTAGTAACAGTGCGAAGACCTTCAAGTATGTTCCATGTAAGCTGAGTCTTTCTGCTCCCACATGTGAAGTGACAAACCGCAACTGAAGCACTTGACTTTATCACCTTCACCCAAGTAGATAAGCTCTAGCTAATTCATTGGTGGTAGGTCCTCCTATATAGTTAGGCCACTTTCTCTTGAAAGTTTGGAATCTACTTTCAAAGTCATAGTATCAAGACAAGTGCACAGGAACGTATATCTTGTTTAACAGGTGCATTTCGATGAAGCGGTGGTAATACCCGCAGTAATTGGCTCAGGCATGGAGAACATCCCTAGGGTGGTAGCTCTAAAGTACTATGACGTTAAGGATGACATGAAAACCAGAAAGTGAGAAGGTGTACTGTAACGACTGACATCGATTTCGCATCCGTCAGGTTTGACACGCACATCATCACTTTCCATGGTAGGTATAGTAGTAGTCACAGCAAAGTTCCCATGATGTCCTGCTGAATCACTGAGGTCACAGCGTACGGCATTGCAACAATCGCAAGGTACAGCATCGCACTCCACTTGAGAATCATCGAACTTGAATTGTGTCTCTTTGAAAGGATTAATTTTTCTCGCTTGGCAATTTCAATCACAATGAACTATCGGTCTTGAACGTTTTTCCTTTTTATATGCTGACCATTGTCGACGTGTCCGTATGGTAAAGTGGAGTGGTTGGGAAGCCGAACTAGCTTCTGGCACACGATGTGATACAGTTTTTCCAAAGGTCGACTGACGATTTGGTCAGTGGATAACGTGCAATCTTAGGTGGTCACTTTAAAATGTTGATCCTCTATTGAGTGCAAAGCTTATTTCAATTCCACAAAGTTAACCACTTGACTGGTGTGATAATTTAGAGTCAATCCTTTCACTTTACACTCAGTGTGCACTTCTCCTTCTTAATCCCAATATTCGTAGCCGAAACTTTTAGGACCACCTCTAGAAAAACTTTGAATCTTGACTGCGGAGTGCTCGTCCGTCCAGGCTCCTAAACGTTCTCTTTCGATGTCATGGTGACAGTGACCAAGGCAATCGATGTAGATGCAACTAAACGTGTCAAAATACAGGACAAGATCTCCTAACAGTTCTAAGGCTTCGTTCAATTTTAAGCATGCATGGGCTGTCACACAGCCTGCAATGATTATAACTCCAAGTCCGTAGGCCTGTACAAAGTCTAGTTCTTCTTCTTAATTTACTAAGATCAAGTCCTTAGAAATGACTTCCAAGTGTTTCATGTATTTGGTTTTGTCGTGAATCATCTGGGAAAAACGGACGGTTCTGTCAAATACCCGTCTTGGGTAAACACGGACGTTGTCCCATTCCCCTCCACACACACACACAATTTAACATCACTTTGGCAAACGATCGCCTTCCTTCGTTTTTCTAGACGTGGTCTAAAGTTCTTCTCAAATTGTTTCTCTTTATATTTATTTTAGTCTTCGGAAGTGTGGCGCCAAGAAGGATAACCGCTGACTTCCTATTCTAGTTGCAAAAATGTGCCCACGTAAGATTTTTTCACATCCTCCAAGAATCTTGCGACAGTGAAGGTAAATACTAAAGATGGGTTCTTGGATGCACTTCTCGCACGAATAAATTAGGACTGTGAATGCCGGTCTCTACCGTGCATTTGAAATCGAAAAAGATGAAATTACTCTTCTTCCTCCTGGTGGGGTTGGTATTTATGAATACAGCGCTCGTGTTCCATGTCCACTGTTTGGTGACAAACGTGACATCGTTTCTTTCCTGAACACATTTGCGCCTTGGTACTATTGGTTGGTAACAGGTTAGAATGACGAATGGTCGCTGACAAGCTGGTCGATGCACTAGTTTTTGTCTTTCGCCAAGACAGGGTTTAGAGGCAGAATATCACTCACATTTCGATCCACAATGCTTGTTTTGTTCTCGATTGTTATAGCAGCCATAGTCACATTTCTCATAATAGTAACCTTATCCCAAGAATCAGGTGATACTGGTAGTGGCATCGAAATGTTCACAGACGTGAATGTATTTTCCGTCTTTGAAATCTTTGTCTCGAAACAAGAGAGGTCCGCGCACTTGTTGAGGGTCCACTTCCAAGGTGTATCATGGAGCCAAGACGTATTGCAATTTTTGTATTTCAGGAATGCCTCAGGGTGTGTCTTTGGATAGGCCAGCTTGATGTAACAGGAGTTCTGCTTCTCTTCGTTGTTTGGCTCGGTTCGATTTTTGAATAATTTGCCAGGCTCTTTTCCATTCTGCCGTGTCTCATTTGTCAGCATACGTTCATTCCACCAATATAACACGGGCTAAATACATCTTGTCTTGGTTGTTAATTCGGAGGAGACTGTGTTTGGTTCTACGAAGGACGTCCATCAAAAACATTTTTCTGCGCTGTCCGGTCCTTTTTGGAAGAGAAACTTAAACCATGTACAGTGTCGCTTTGGCATCAGTGATGTGAAACTTGTTGTTTGACTGCTGACCGTTTTGAAACACGTCGATGACTTTCAAATGTGTCAATTCTGGTGGTCTGCTATACTCGATCCAAATGGGGTACTTAGACTGTCGTGATAAATTGAAAGTGTCAAACGATCATTTTCGTTGCTCGAAATTGCCGTTTCAGTGTTGTTAACAATGAATCCCACAAATCCAGCGGTACGTTTAACTTGAAATCTTTCATTTGTTCGTGTAGACTGTGGTTCTAAATTTTCTAGAGAAGCATTTATCCGTCTCTCGAAAGTGGTCGTAGTTTTGAAGTGTTACTGGTGGTTGACTTTGGGTTGACGTAGACTCTCTGGGTCTGGATTCTGACTCACCCATGTCATCTTCAAAATAACTTGCATTGAACTGAACCAAGACTTAAACTGCTGTGCGATGAGCTACGTCAAGTTTCTGCCTCTTACTTTCTTCTTTTTTCATGAAATGGTGCGATCGTTTCATATTTTGATTGCAAAATTTTAAACGTCATGGTCCCTTATATATAAATCTAATGTGAGTGTCTTCCCTATATAAAGGACCAGTGTCTTCCCACAAAATATTCATTTCACTCTCAATCCTACCAGAAAGATGAAAGAGCCAACAAAGATCGAACTGATCCGAGCTTTGAGAGGTGTCATAAACAGGTTTTCTCTATAGAAGCCAACGAACTTCTTCCCTTGCTTTCTAGGCAAAGTCAATATAATTGCTATATCTGATTTGAAGAAAGGGCATAATTTTTCTGAATTTCCACAACGCCAAAGTAAGACCAACGTAAAAAGACACAAAGGTCAAGATACCTGTTATCATTGTCAAGAGAAAGGACATTCGTCTTCAGACTGTCCTAAGAAAAAAGAGAACCAATACAAGAAACAAGAGGAGCAGGAGCAGAGGACTTCTGAACATGAAGGAGAACCCTGTAAACAGGAGGAAGAATCCAGATCCAACCATGAAGAGAAGCAAAGAAGACGAGAAGAAAGTGAGGAAGAAAAAGAAGAGGAGGACAAACCGGTGAAGGTAAAGAAATTCAAAAAAAGGACATTTTTGGAGAGAATATACCAGAAAGAAAAATGTAAGCGTCTCTTTGTTTTGATTTTGATAATCATAATAAGGAGCTACTCTCATGCACTCACACACGTACATCATGGGGAGAAAAGGAATTTGAGTTTTATTTGATTTTGGCAACCGTTGATTAGTCTTTTTTCGAGAGGGGTGAGTGGCCCTGCAAAGGACTGTTGGATTTTGTTTTTTTGTGCGTTTTTTTTTTAATATTAAAAATATTCAGGAACGGGAGGTAATGCGCTTTAACTGCCTTATACCTTTGACATGGCCAATGCTACTTCTGGACCTGCAACTATAGATGATTTGGTAAAGATCACTAGTGCTAATATCTCAGGCGTAGTGGAAGTGTGGACGGGGTTGAACTGTTTGGTTCGGGAACGTCTTTTTCTCATGGGTCGCATTAAAGAAGTCTGATACATTTGTTTCAGACTCCTTAACTCTTCCAAAATGTCTAAGAGTAATCACCGTTTGACTTTCACTGTCCTCCTTCTCTACTAGACCTTCTTTCTTCTCTGCTTCTTCTTCATCCTGTCGTTTCATTCCTGCCTCTTCTTCTTCTCGATGTCGCTGTTAAATGGGAAAGGCTTGTTCTGCTTCTTTCTGCTGTTGCCAAATTGTATCCAATTCTTCTTTCTGCCTCTGTTTAAAATCCTCGACGTACGGTAAGGAATGATATTGCGGCGAAGGTGCTGGTACCGGAACAAATTCTTATGAAGAGAGAAAATCCGCTAAATGCCAATTAAAATCGTTCTCTTCTGGAAATAGGACTGTGGTTGTTTTAGTAGCTGATGCTATGCCATCACTCCTTGTATTCACGGCCGGTACATCCCAATTCATCTTCCTCGTAGTTTCTGTCATGTTCTATCAATGTCACATCCATTCACTGCGCACAGACATTAACGCACCTATATAGGGAATGTGACGTCACAGGCAACTCTCTTCGGATTGGAAGACAGACTCCGCACTGTGACTGAATTTTGCAACGTGTGTTAGGATTGGTGACCGAACTCAATCCGTTTCGATCCGTTCTTCCACTTTAAATGACCGCGGTTCACCTCATTCCATTCACCTGTTCTCGTCACAAGATGTGGACTAACGTAGAATCGTTTACCCTCCTATTGTCGATGCTCTTCAGTCCGGACCATCCCATGTATGTCAGATCATCGTCTGCAATTACCAAGATCACAGAAATGGCCCATGTGGAGAGACAAGGCTCTCTGAAGCGAGTCTTAAACTATGGTCCAGATGTCAGACGAAGTTAGAGGAAGAGAAGAAGATCCGTGCGATACACTATACGTTAACTGATTGGCCCTTTTCAGGGCCACTCAGCTGTCTCTAAGAGATGCATATTCTCTCTTGTCTAATCTTTTTTAGTCGATTGTATACTTGTTTGTTTGATGGATTTATGTAGATAAATATAGGCATGTCTGTGCATCTATGTATCTAACCCTGTCTCTAACCACATCTCTATGTCTATGCTCTGTTTGTCCCTAGAGAAGCGCCTATTCAGCTCAGCCCCTTGCAACATTGTTGCCATTATTTACCCAGTATCCAGTACCGTTACGCCACCCCGGTTCAATTCCTTTTGTCTGTAGACACACCCAATATATTATCACTATACATTGTCTATTTTAAAATTATCCCTTGTCCGTATATAGTGCCACTCCTGTTCAATTCCCCCTTGTCCTTTGACAGGCCCAATACATTCCCTATGTTACATTTCCCTTGTCCATATATAGTCCTACCCATGTTAAATTGTCCTTGTCCGTGTAGGGCAAACTCATTATTTTAACATTAATGTCCTATTATCTATATATCATCCCCATTCACTATTCATATATAAAAACATTCTCGCAACCGTGTGACATTGATTCTAGATCAATGACGAATTTCCACACATTAATCATTAGTGACAAAAGAAAATAACCATAACAAGTGATAATCAATCCCCGTTTTCAAAATGATATAAATTAATTATAAAATTTCATCGCAGTCCTTTCTGCTTTCTGGTTCCCCTTCCGTTCTCATGCATAACGGATAAAATTACGCAGAAATCTGGAGTGAGAGAGAAAAATAATTTGTGGTGGATGAAAACCTTGAAATTGAACTTAAACCAAGTAACCTACAAGAATATGGTTCGTCGTAACGGTGTGTGTGCACTTTCCTTGGGATTTATCTACAGTGTTTATATGATCCATGATACAAAGTTGTAAACTCTGTCGACATTATACGGTTAATTTCACGGTTACGTGGTACACACCCTGTGATGTATTTAATGTTTTGTTGTTGTTATTGTTGTTTTTTAAACCTATTATAATGTCCTAAAAAATATTAATTAAATATGAAAGACCGCCACTCTCTCTCTCTGTCTTTTTCTCTCTTTCTGGATC
>CM068842.1:20644589-20649589 GCA_028554795.2 Sinohyriopsis cumingii | reverse complement strand
TGAGTGTGAATGCCACCACAACAGCTCCTGCGACTATACCTGTAAGCGAAACGGTCCATACTTCACCTTCCTCTGTATCGGATTCTTCAGAGACAACCACAACTATGGAAGCATCAACAACCACCACTGCCCAGTGCACCACAACAACGACCGAAAAGCCGAAGGAAGACTGCGCGATAGTCGGTAAGAAAGCTACGTATACTTTAAATACTTTAAATACCTACATGTGCAGTATACACATTTCAATTTAGTATGCCATGCAGTTCAGCTCTGAGCTTTAACTTGTATCCCTTTTTTGCAACTACATGTTTAAAGATCAGACACTTTTAAGACGCATCCTTAATTAGATTGTTAATTGAAAACAAATGGGGTTCTCAATATGTTTCTATATTTAAAAAACGTATTTGTAACTTTTTAGCTGAATCAATTACCTATATGTTTGTTGTGTAAAGTAATTTCGACACAAAAATTCAGCAAGCATCGTAGCTTGAACCTAATCGTCATTGGCAACATTGGTTTGACTTCAGCACAGCACAGAGGGTACCAAACATTGAATAGACAGCCAAAGCTTTATATAATGAGCTCCGATTTTCTAAGGAAGATTTTTTAAAAAGAATTTTCAGGTTTCTCTAACTTTATAAATTGGCATTATATCCATATAGTGATACAAAAATTCATTTTTCTAATTTCAAATTGCAGGGCATACTAGGTTTTCCTCTGTATGTTATCTGAAACATACATTGAGGAAATATTGTATGGAATTAACATGGAACAGAAATCTAAGTCGGTTTCTTGAAATTGCATTAAGTTAAATTTGTGTAGGTTCCTGGCGTTTCTCATTACGAAGGTAAATGCGGTGGCAAATGCCATTTAAAAACTGGAACCTAATAGTTCAGCACCAAGCACACAACCTTGAAGGAAGGTGGGCGCCGATAATGAAAAAACGCTCTTGCCACATCTACATTTTTCTTGCAAATCAACTGTCCAGTTGAAAGTGACACTTACTGCCATTTACTTATTATGCCAGCTCTTGTGCGAACACACAACACACGCGCAAACATACCTCCTGTTTTCCTATCTGTGGTGTATGCTTTCTTTAATTTGCATGTAGACGGGTCTGTTAGTGTGTTTGCTAGTTTTTCCATTCGATAGCTCCCGAATCGAATAGTTTTAATGCATTCCTTGCAAAGGTCACTAAAGGTCGTAATTATTCCAAGACAGGGGAGGATTAGGCTCACTGGTGTCCTAAGCACTGACAAATCTTGGTGCCCCCTCCTTTCCACGTACACCTGGGAAGATAACCCTAGGGTGCACCATGATCAAGAAACAGAACATTATGATTAATTTGCACTAGTTTTATCAATTTTTTTATAAAATTTTAATTCGTTTTGTTTTCTATTCACACTTTTTTCAACTTTGTGGTGCCCCATTTGGCCCTGGTGCGATAAGCACCTGCTTAGACTCCTTAATGGTTAATAAGCCCCTGTTCCAAGAGGTTCATAAATTTGAGAAGAGGTACTCTCATGTACAATCTTCTTTATATGTTTATAGCCAATCGATGGAACCCAAGCATAGAGTATATAATGAACGGAACAATGCGTTTTCAGAGCATGTTTAAATTCTATCCAAATATTAACAAAATTTCAAGCGTTAACCGTGATTATGTAATCGAGATCTTCATGTGTCTTTTGTATTACAGATGCTGACCTTCTGGATCAGCTTCGAAAGGAACTTATAAATGATGAAGGATACAAAGAAGAAATCTATGAAGACACTACTGGAAACCCTACCTTTGGAATTGGCCACAAAATCACAAGGAAGGACCCAGAATTCGGTAAGCCGTTAGGAACAAAGGTCTCTAAGGAGAGGATTGAAGAAGCATTCAAAGCCGACGTGAAGGCTGCTATAGAGAGTTGTTGTAAACTTTTCAAGGATTTCCAGAATCTACCGAAAGAAGTCCAGCTGATCATCTTGAACATGAGGTTCAATCTTGGTCACGCGGGATTGGCGAAATTCGCGAAGTTTCGAAACGCTGTTAACAGACGGGACTGGCAAAAAGCGGCAGATGAAATGGAAAACAGTGATTGGTACAATCAAGTAACTGAAAGAGCAAGAAGGCTCGTAGAAAGAATGAGGAAAGTAGGGAAAGAGTGCTGATATCTAAAAAAATTACTTCTATTAGGGTAAGGTTTCGGCGTGTTATTTAAAATGGATTCAGCTTAACTGTACTAAATATACAGCTGCATTTTCAATGCTTACAATTTGAAGATATATCTATATATATATAATTAAACTGAACTAATAAATTGAATGCGGAACACAGCTTGTAAATTTGCTACCTGATATACGAATTTACAATATATATCAAGACTTCGGTACATGATTTATCTTTTCTAAAGGAACGATAAAAGCAAAATTGGCACGCCCCATCTATTGTATTGATACGCTGACGTTGAAAATAATTGATTTCTATCATTAATCAATATATGAACAGAACTGATATTAACATACTTAGAAATTCATTTAAAAAAAAGTAATTTGCTCAGATTTTAAGGCGGTAGCGATCATGTTGAGTATGTTTTTTTAAAAATAACATTTAAACGATATTTTGGAAAAGATTTGGCTAGCAAATTCTGAAATTTCGGTCCTGCCTAAATACCAAGACCTAGGAAAAGACCCATCCAGGAGGATACAAATATTGAGTAAGGAGAATAAACAAACAAGTCTGCAAGAAATGCTCAACATCTACAGGTGATTTTGGGCACCACAGAATTTAATTATTATGGTTGGATATTTATCAAGGTGTAAATTCCAGCGAATTCCATAATTAATTTTACTTAGCACAGGAAGTAGATTTATTTAGCTAACCTCTCCACTTGTCCTTAATAGGTCTAGCCCCATCGATCCCCTTCGATCATCGTTGATATAAAACTAAGTGTATCAAGGACACCTTTGTAGTGTTAGGTATATTTAATTTAATTTATATTTGATTTGTTTTAATTGTTTGTTTGTTAGTTTTAAATATTATTATTTTTTTAATTCTATTGCATGTTATTATAATGTAATTTTATTTTCTGGATTTGATATTTTCCAGAAATTCAGTTCAGTGTTTCGAAAACCTAATGTCAGAAATTTGTATCTAAAGCTGACCTAGTTCCTGTCCTTAGTTCATGATTTTAAGTAATCAACGTTTCTATATATTTTTGGAGTATTCTTTCTTAGTGTGGGATTCACAGAGTGCAATCGATTGTGTACTGGGAGTACGTGAACATCAGACATGTAAATATCTCCTACGTTGTTCTAGAAACATGTAACAATTATTTCGCAATACTTGTTATACCGGAAGGTTTGCGCAGTAGCCAGATTTAATAGTGATTTTTTGGGAGTTTGTTTCAGTTGGGCTTTAAACACTTAGACGTCAATGTGTTTTTGTTATGTTTTTTTGTTGTGATCAGTTGAAGTTTAATTTTTATTTTTTCTTCAAATTATTTGGATTCTAAGAGACTGATTTTCCCTGGAAATATTTGTGCTCGGAATAAATTCTTGGACAAAGATAGCTATTGAAAAGTTACAGAATTCAAACACCGAAATATTATTTTCTGTGGTTCAACAAAGAACTGTTGACATTTCAGTACTATACTGGCTACAGTATTTGCCATCGCCTTCCATTTTGGATTTTCGTCGCGACTCAGATTCATTAGAGCATTTTGTTACTAGGACTTCTAATTTTTAATTCTTGGATTATTTTTGGATTTGATTGTTAGAACCGTAAGTTCGTTTCCTCATTTTTACCTTATTTTTTAAGGGAAATAAATTATTTGTTAAATTTTACAAAGCTTGTTGTCTTCACTTTTTCTTGTTACTGTTTATGAGAACATAAACACATAATAGTAGATACGATGACCTAACCCGTACGTAATCATTGCACAAGAGTGGATGAGAGTAACAAATAGTTTTTACTGAGGAAATATATTCCACATATTTAGAGCTAATTGTGCTTGTTTCTACCAATATCAATACTTCAGAAACAAATGTTGTGTTAATTAGTATTGAGATCCACTGCTCCTACGTTACATGATGATGTACTTAAATAAACGCTGGATAAAACACGAAGCGATGTGATGTGAAATGATAAAAATAAAGTGGTCATAAAGCATTCAGAATGCTGTACTGCCGTAAGGGATGCGAGTTTCTCATAAATCTGGTGTTTGTCGTCTCGTTGGGTATCTTGTCTGAAGTTGCAACTTTGGATCTAGAGTTGTGGTAGCAGTAGGAGCGTTGTGGTATAGTACGATATCTTGAAGATGTTATTTTTTGTTATAAAGAGTTAATGTACACAAAGCTTCACCAAATTACACTTTATATCGACGAATAAATGAAATTTGTATCCATCATTTACTAATGTCCGCAAATCTTTTGACTATGTCAAAAACATATTTAGTAAGCACGGATAAAAATAAATTCTTTATATCCAAAATCGACGATTGTTACTTTTGTTATGTTATAGCGATGTAAATGTTCGTCGTATGATTTCACTACGACAAGATAATTCATGACGGGTACAGGTTTAGTGCGCATCTAATTAAAAACACAAAACTGCCAAAGTTATATGAAGGATGACGTCATGTTGCACGAAACTAGTGGCAGTCTCATGAAAGACGTGCATGATTTATCGCAGATGAATAAGAACTTTTCTTGACGTAACAGCCATGGGCTGGCCAAACTCTTTCTATTTAATACGTAAAATGACGTAACGAACTTTTATAATGAAATAAAGAAATGCGTTATCGAAGGAATGTACAATCTGAGTTGTTCGGAAATTCTGTCTTTGAGGATAAAGAACTTACAAGGAAATTAATTTACTTTTTCAGATCATACGATCGCAAAAAAATGTTTAACATCAACATTAATAATGTAATACTTATTTCGTACTATGTGAAACGTATTTTATTGGATAACGTAAATGTAATGCTAAGGAATCAGATCATAGGATGTGCGTT